>JAMKCH010003759.1:0-55465 GCA_023653785.1 Ophioderma brevispina
GAGTGTAAGAGAGTACAGAGTTCAGACGGATGAAATACATTTGTGTCTTTGGTGCGCAGTTTAGACGGTAAACCGATTCATATAGAAGTCCCATTGATGCAAATGAGTATTACAATTGATTCCGTCATGCACTGTATTACGTTGTGCAGTAGTGCTTGATGGAATTAATGCAATAACCTCAATTTGCTCAATGGACTTCTATATTAAACGCCGACCTTTAGAGGGCCGAATCAGAATACACGTATAGGAAATGGGTGCACAGAAACAAAATTGTTTTAAGGTTCATTGGATCATGAAAGAGATTTTCAAAACAAGTGGGTTATTGTCTGTTAAACAACAATAAAGGCCAAAATACCAGTTGGATATCTGTTCACATTAATATATGATTCATGGCACTTTAATGTATTTATTCTGGCAGACAATTGGTAGTAAGCAGCTTAGATGGCTTGGGAAAACATTTAATAATAACCCTGGAGCTAACAGACATTTGTAACACATCTCAAGTACAAAAGGTTTGAGTGATTAAATATGTTGACAGTCTGACAAGGACCCCTGAAACGTAATTCCTAAGTGCTGCAAATGATGCTAAGGAGAGGGCCAAGACCAATGTTTTGTACAGGGGTCAACTTTTTAAATTTCCTTCCTTTTTCCCCCTACTTCCTTAATAAGCAAGCTTTGAGATACGCAAACTATTCCGTATTTTGATCCCATGAGCTCCACCAATAATTGCACCATTTTTTATCCAAACGGAGCACTTAACTGTGACCCTGTAAACAACTTAAATGACCCTTTTTAATTGATTTTTGCTGTTTTTAGCTCATACCTCTTAAACTTTACTTTGTGGATAGTACAAACTATACTTTCCTGAATCCTTGTGGTTAGAAAAATGACTGGTATACTTTTTCAAACATGATTTGGATCATTTAAAAATTTGACCCCTGTACAAAACTTTGCAGAACGTTGCTTGCCCCCTCTCTTAGGCCACCCATTTGGCACTTATACGAATTAATGTTTCAGGGTTCCTGTCAGTGTGTCTACATATTTAATTAATCACTAAAGCTTTTTGTACTTGAGATGTGTTACAAATGTCTGTAGATCCTGGGCCTATAATTTCAAACCTATCTGGCTTTCAGAAGCAGAGATTTTCTGTCAGGTTTGGTCGTTGGGTGCTCTCCATTACATAATCACTATACTACAAACTTGTACAATATACGGCCCTTTACAAAATATGGCCTACCGCTGCATTGTCCTATATGCTTTAACTTCACATATTTGGCATAAAATTTGCACCAGTAATTCAATGTTTGATTGTATTTGCCACCCTTAAGTTACAATTCCCTTCAATTCTGACCAGAGTTAATCTGATCAATTGATATCGATCCGCATATATCATTATTTCCCTGTTTGGATAGTCAGATCCTACAACGAATATTGCCCATCAAGTCGCTCTCCTGGTAGAATCAGTACAGTATGAACATTATTCTTGTAATAATCCTTTTACTAGATCAGATGGTATAAACAATGTCGGACAGTGGGTATAAAACAAAACCGGTAACTAATATTTAGTCTAATATTTCACGTGTCTGCAACATCAAAAGCAAAATGCATTGGGGTGAAAATTAACTCCTGCAACAATCGACTCTATTGTAGATACGACCTTGCCTACACACTGGACTGACCCTTGTTATCACCATCCACCAAGCTCCCTGGTCTTTTCCTGAGTAGTAATTAAAATTAAAACATCTCCTTCATAGGCACACAATAATTATCTTTGTACTGGACATGTCCCAATACGCCCCTTGGAATAAATTACTGACTTATACATTTCAAAATTGTATCGCCGCGGCTTAAAAGTGTTCCCAAAATAAAAGCCACCATTCGCATGGGGTCCTAGATGTCCAACCGAAGGTCGTTGTCGTAAAGGGTCTTTTATTTTCCTGGATGTCAATTAATCCTAGGAATTTGCTTGATCCGAATGTAATGCAATGTGAAAATGAAATAGGTTCGTTCATCACAAAATAGAAATTGTGGTGTTTGATCTGGGAAATTAACCCTGTCACGTGGGGGGGGGGGGGGGGGGAAGAGCTTATAGTGAGGATTAGGATTATGTTCGTGTTTCTAAGCGGATAGGGTAAGGGTTTTGGATAAATGTTACAGTTAGGGCTTATGGTTATAGTGCTAGGAATAGGGTTATGGTTTATGGTATATGGCATTTCGTGATCCTAGCACCGTCACTTTGTTGATGATTCACTAGAGAATCCTTTAGAAGAGATTATTTCCAACATTTTGGTTGGTTTATGAAGTGCGTTGTATTTTATGAGCAATTGATGTGTCCAGCCTGCCCCAGAAAATAACTAAATTACAAATTTATCCTGAGTAGATCGAATGTGCACATAAGATTAATCACACACAGACTATACTTAGGCCAATTGTTCAGATCTGATAATAACTAATAATAATTTCTGTCGTGCCCGTACAGAAATTACTATACTAAATATCATCTTATTACATAAAGACGGCGTTTCGGCTTATTCACTTCAGGTGTGATCTAATACATTGTAAGCCATTCCAAATATGCCAAAAACCTGGTTCGAAAAAAATTGAGGGCGTTCTCTCTGGAACTCCCTCATTCTCTTTTAATACAAACCACGCATTTTGGGAGTGGCTTCATAGTTTCACTCTTTTGGGAGTAAAATTCTTACTCGTTACATTTTGAGAGAGAGAGAGAGAATATCCTTAGATCTTCAACTAGTCCTTCAAATTGGGTGTTAAAACTCCAAAATAAATTCAGTTTTCCATAAATAAAATTGTTTAATTAAAATAGACCAAGGCCGCATGTGGGATAGTGGTTTCCGATGAGTGAATTCTGTGGCCCTATTGATAAGAATATTGTATTGGTTAAATCAGTTATAGAAAACCCCTGAACAAACCCAAAAGGGAAGGGTCTCTCAAACCGAAAAACAAACAACATTTGAAATGAAAAAATACCATACAGCATGCAAACATTGGATATTTGGACAAAAATGTCCGCATACTACATTGTGAAGATAGGTGTCAATGGTCCTTAACTCTATTCTCCTTGATTATTCACTGGAAGTTGCAATGCACTAAAGACGAATGTGGGTTAACGCAGTAAGGTTTTAAAAGACTTCACCGTCGACAAGTTAAGAACTCCAAAGCTTCTACACACACTGGACAAAATTATACTAAATGATTTCAATTTTCACCTCGGGGGTTCTAACCACCTATTACGCATTGATGCCAAAGTTGGTTTTTTCAAACAGATGTTTTTCCCCAGAATCCTAGTGGAAAAAACATTTCATTTGAATCCCCATGCTCCCTAAATATGGCAATTAAAGAACCTGGCTAGTTGGCGATTGATAACCTGCGATTGCACCTCAGAAGGAATACAGACACTTACATAGGAAATAGCCGCCAAATGAATTGTACGTGTTTTGTTAAGCTTAAACGTTACAGGAGAATAATTTGCTATATGTTTTAGACGTTTTAACTGTATAGGAACCATGTATCTCTATTCGCGCACTATGTACCAGGCACGGCACATTTTTACAGAACGGAATCTTGGCTGGAGACAGGGCAAAAAACAATAATTTGCTCATACACTTTATTGCTTGAAAGTTTTCCCAACCCTGTTTCAACATCTATTCTAGGCCCGAAGTAAGATTCATTTTTAACGATAAAAACAGAAGAAACCACTTTAAAAAAAAAAACAGCGCATGAATGCAGCTGCGCGAAATATCGTTTTTTTTTTTAGATGCCCCAATGAAATTAGCCCAAAAAAAAGGAAGAGTGCGGTAACAACACACAAACAAAGAAAAAATAACGTCAGGAAAATACGACGACGCGAACCAGCTTATATTCAGCAACTGCATGTCCTAGGTTCAGTGACACGTCCGAACTTTGTTAAAAACGCTCTCAGCTGTATGAACTAACCTAGCACAACTGCATGTTCAGACAAAAATTGCACTTACAAAAAAATCAACAGTTCAACATTACCTACATTGCCTATACCTTGTACTGTTTTATAAACCGAGCTTCAAATGAATTCCTCAGGATAACTCCCACCCCCTACCCCCCCCCCCCACACCACCACATACACTAACTGGCGCGACTATAGAAAAGCCTAATATCATGTTTAGGGGTAAAAAACCCACAAAAACCCACTACATGAATCACAACCTATCCGCATACTTTGTGCTGCATCCGGCATCATTTTCTCTTCAAACTGTCTACATCGTGATTGTTAATGAAGAGAAAAACGTTTGCCTCAGAAGAAATGTGTTCACTCCTGGAGGGGCAAAGGTGTTTAAAAAACAAAAACCTCCAAAGAGAATTTGGTAACATCGTGCATCGATTTCCTTAGGATGGCGGTAGAAACCCATCGGATTTCATTCTTGTGATTGGGATCTGGCTGCTGCCCCATGTAACATACACTAGCGATACAGTACCACAAGACTGTAGGAAAATTTAATCAATAGTAAATTATCTGTTATAGTTAATGATGTAGATTTTGATCTTATTAAAAACAAACATATAACCCTGTTTAAATTAAACAAGTCCCTCCTGCAACTTTATTCTTGGAAGGTTTGAAATAAATCTGAAACTAATCATCAATGAACATATATCAATTCAATTCTAATAACTATATCATTGCTGCATATTCTAAAATGGGTTTTAACCCTCCGTCGGCTTGAGCCGTTTTTGTTTCACTCCTAAGTTCGAGTTTTGGTAATTGAAACTACTACAATGGAGGACATAATCCAAAGATAGTTATAAAATGATAATCATTGTTGAATATTTAGCAAACTCTGTGATGTATTTTTATAATTATGTAGAAATGTCAACTAGACTCCAAGCATGACGATTGGAACATTTAAATTATTAAATTAATCACAGCTCTTTATGCCAATATATCACGAGCTATTTTCTATTTCATTCATATATTGTGATTCCGTAATTTGATTTTGCTGATAAGTAAACAACATAAAGGATCCAAATCAAGACATCTATCGCGAGGTCAACGATCAAGCATTATTTGCAGGTCTTTTGTAAGTGAGCTAGACAGTAACCGGCGCCGAGAGGGGGGGTCCAACGGGGGTAAGTGACCCCGGGCCCGGGGTCCTAGGGGGCCCGTAAAATATAAAAGTTTAGCCCTTGCGGTTGTGAACAAAAAGTCAGAGATGGAGAAACGACGAGAGGGATCAGAGAGAGAAAGAGAGAGTTGGCGGGACACAGGCCATTTCCCCTCCTGCGACAATAATACCGCTACTTACCACCCTTGAGAAAATACTCATGTAACCCACGAAAAATTTCCATTTGTTTCTATCCCTTTTTCCCCTTTTCCCCTTTTTTCCCTCGCGCTAACGCGCGGTTAAGAATAAATTTAGTGCAGAGTCTAGCTGGTTTGAATAATATCCACAAAGACAATTAAGATTATGTTGTATAAACGGTGGGTCCATGAATTATAATTATATAAATTTGGACTACTTACCAAGTTTCAAATTATTTCTATCAAATAACATGAGAAAATATGTTTTGGGAAAGGTGACCATTGCAAGGGTTTCCGCGCTTCGTGCCTGCATCCAGTCCCCAGCAAGCCCGAGATGTGGGGGTGTGTCCAAGGGGGAATTTGACCCGGCCGGGGTCCTGGGGGCCCGTAAAATATAAAAGTTTTCGCCCTTGCGGTTGTGACAAAAGTCAGAAGGGGAGAGAAAACTGAACGAGAGGGATGCAGAGAGAGAAAGAGAGAGCATTGGCTGACCAGGGGCCATTTCCCCTCCTGCGACAATACTACCTACTTAACTACTTACCAACCTTGAGAAAATACATCCTGTAACCCACGAAATTTCCATTTTCGCGCTACGCGCGGTACATAAATTTAGTGCAGCGTCTTGCTAGTTTTTGATAAATTCCACAAAACCAATAAGATTATGTTTATAAACGGTTGGTCATGAAATTATAATTATATAACGTGGACTACTTACCAATTACAAATTTGTATCCTCAAAAAATAATCTCCTCCTGACACTTTAAATTTTTAAAAATGTGAAAATTGCAAGGGTTCGCGCTTCGCGTGCCTGCCAATCCAGTACCACGCCGAGAGGGGGGGGTCGAAGGGGGTAATTGACCCCGTGCCCGGGGTCCTAGGGGTCCCGTGAAATATAAAAGTTTAGCCCTTGCGGTTGTTACAAAAGTCAGATAGGGAGAAAAAACTGAAAACGAGAGGGTGCAGAGAGAGAAAGAGAGAGCATTGGCGACCCAGGGCCATCTCCCCTCCGTGCAACCAAATATACCCTACTTACCTTGAGAAAATACTCTGTAACCCACGAATTTCCATTTTTTTCGCTCTACGCGCGGTTAATAAATTTTTAGTGTCTAGTCTAGCTGGTTTGAATTCCACAAAAACAATTAAGATAATGTTTTATAAACGGTTGGTCCATGAATTATATTAATATAAGGGACACTTACCAATTCAATTCAAATTATTTTTTCTCTCAATAACATATAAAATATGTTTTGGAAAGTGGAACCTTGCAAGGTTCCGACGCTTCGTGTGCTTGCATCACCCCGCCGCTACCATATATGACCTCTCCATGCAAATGAACACTTTAGATATATTATTTGAAACAAAAACCCATCAGCTATATTTACTTTTTAAAACCGTTAATCATACCTCTATCATTAAAAAGTGAAACAACTTACACTTTCTATTGTTTCTATCTAAGCCATTTTCATGAGAAATGTGTTTTGGAAAGTGAACATGTGCCAAATGGTTCCCACACCACACCCCTGGGCGTGTCTCCATAACCACCTACATATGAATAAGGTCCAACAAAAACAGCCCCGGTAGGGGGTTCTGGAATTTCTTAACAGGGGCCCGTCACTCAAGGGTTGTCCCCCGGGCCCGCAATTTCTCTCGGCGGCCCTGGAGCTAGATAATCATGGAAAACGTTATTCCCTATTTTTAGCACTGATCAAAATGATTTTCTTACAATTTCTTACGAATAGAAAGTGAATCCAATTAGGATTAGATATTAATTCCTTATAAACATTAGTATTGTTCGCCGTATTTACAAATCTTTCACCTTTTTGCATGCTCTGTATAAACCAACAATGAAGTTTGAGGCACTGAACACTGAGAATATTAATTAGTCAAAAATTTCTTATTTGACTATTAAAATTAGTCATGCAAATCATTGTTTTATCAGTCAATAATATTTACTTCAATGCTGGAACATGTTGCTATGCTGTAACCGTCCCATTTTTAAACTAGTTTTTTTTTTCTAATAAAGACAACTTTTACACCTGCACAAATGACGAGAATTAGTTTGGCAGCACAACAATTATGAATTTAAGTACACATTGGTCATTTGCTTATTATTCATTGTGAACGAATTTTGTAAGTTGAACGAATAATTTGCAATTATAAATTTAATCCGAAAATCTTAAAAACATTCCCTTTTTATTTCAAACCACACTTTTTGGCACTATTTTGTGGATTATAAAAAAAGAATATGCATGATAATATTTAGTTAGTCAAATAAGAACAACTCTTTTTGACTATTTTAATATTCTCAGTGTAGGAGCATCGCGGATAAAGTTGATAACAAGTCTTTGGAAGTGTGGTGTACCTGGAAAAGGACACCAGCACAGAACAAAGAATCACAGATTAAAACAAAATTATTTATTTTTTTTATTTTTTGCTTTTATTTGATTTTCATATCTATGCATTAAATTAATGGTGATAGGAATTCCGATTATTGTCAAATTATGCCCGGAACTTACCTGCAAAGAAGGCCAACAACAATTTGGTTCTTCCCCGTCTTTTCATTTTAAGCAAAGTTAATCATATTTGTATCCCATCTATTCCGTGGAAACTCCTGTTGTTTCTTCTTGGTGATTGGATTGTTGTGAATGAAAATGGTATCACATTTAAGAGTACTACATAAGCTTACAATACATGACTGATCACCTGTTTTTTCGACAGGTATATATGATCCATTTTGGCATTTGACTTTTGTCCACATCCTATGCTAAATGATACATAGCTTGTGACGCATACAGTAAAGACGGCTATATATATTGTAGAAAACAAAATCGCTTACCTTTTGTTGCTATGTTGCCACCACAACCGTTAACTCATATCGATATAGAACACTGGAGATTATTTGTCACTTTACAAGGTCATTTTTTTTCGCTGCTGTTTTAGGCAAACCCGAATGTTAAATGGGTATTTCGTGATCCCACGTCTCGTCACCCACGACTTAATAACTCAACAAAAGTTGAGCTTTTATATCATCTGAACCGTGTGGCCCGGTATAGTACCGTATGTGTGTCTTATGTGTGCAGCTGCTGAATCACATCGGGTCCAACCACTGATCTCTATACAATGTATTGGAAACCTGGGCTTCGTATTGAAGCACTGATGGCCAAATTGGTCTCCAAAAGAGCCCAAGCAGGGGTTAAGAGCCGGTCATCTCCACAATTGTTAACCATTGAATGTGGATAAGCGACGTCACTACTACAGAATCAAGCCAATTCATTGAACTCATTGTATTTGCGTGTATGAGATGGCATGTCTCTTAAACGTGCACCCGGGATATATACAACTTCTGTTAAACAGGTTTCCCTCTGGAGCTATTGTGTTCGAGTTCGGTAGAACAAGATGCCCGCCCCGCTGCTTCATTCATCTAATATATACAATACTGTTGTGTAGCCAATCCATTGTATGGAGATCAGTGGGTCCAACCTGTACCTTTGGGAATGTGGTGATCTCACAAGGAGATAGAATCAATTACAGGGTTAAATATGTATGTCTAAATATACCCCCAATGTATGGATGTCATCTATAACATAGGGAGTAAAATATTAGTTTTCAAATGGCAATAAGCCCTAATAGGTTCAAGGTCATCATTTACCAAATGCACATATGTACAATGTGCTGCCTTGCATGTTCTCCTTTGTCGCATCCCCCTAGACATTTTCCCTTTTCATTTCCTCATTCCTCCAGTCTATCAGGAATTACGTGATTCGTGCAAATATCGATGATGACCTTATTCAATGACATATATTTAAACGTGACGTTGATTTACTCCGTCTCTGCTAAAAGTGCACATTCGTTACATCGAAACGTATTGGATAACTAACAGTTATAATAAGACCATATTTCATTTCACCAACAAATTTCATAAACTTAAAAACCATCAGTCACAATAAACACAATAAGTACTATGCAATGAAATTTCAACACGTAAGTTATATTTTTTGTCAGAACACGTTTCTTTATTACCTTCAGGTTACACAAAGTCCGATACCATGATTGACGTTACTAATGAAAACTGGTCTGCACTTGTATGATGATTGAACGCTACATTTTACTAATTACACAAAGACCCATTTTATTTTCATTTTACACGCACCTGTTATTTATCTGCCTATACAAATGATATGAGCTTGTTATGTAGTATTTTTAAGTGACATTCATTAGTTCTAATTTTATCTTAGCTCCTGATCACCGTATCTAGTGAGGTCATAAATTCATTTATATATCGCCTTTAGATCCCTAAATACCATTTTGGCCACTTCCCAAATTACGAATGCAGATCCATGTCTTGTTTTACAATGGAAGTGTTCGTAAAAAAGCCAGGGTGGGAATCAAGTTACACTTATTTGACAGATGGTTCACAATCCTTCACTGTGGTAATGTAAACACGCCATAATCTCTGTCGTGGCACATAGTCAAAATTGCCAAATTTCCAATTAACCTTAATTAATTAATTAGGTACTAAACTTGCAAGCTTCGACATTTGGCATATTTTTGAAGACTTTGATATTTAGTGCCATATCCCTTAATTTCGTCGCGTAAAAATGTTAAAATTCACGCATAAAAGACAATAATAATAATAACGATGTTTGTATCCATAACATGACAGAGTTTGGAAATTCTTCTCTGCGATTGTATTTTAATCGAACCGTCAGCTGAAGAGTTTAATTCCCCCCCTCGGCGAACATCGCAGTCATGGCACTGATACACGGCCCGGGCGAAGTTTCAAATCACTGCGTGAAAATGAGTAAAGGCTGAAGAAGGTATTAACATGTTCTTTTCTTCTCCATTCATTTCAGGCAAAAAGCGCCGGAACATGGCACAAACATGCCAGCAAAATAGCCAAAGTCAGCTTATGAATCTACTTGCGACAAGAAAGCGAGGACCACTAACAAGTCATTTACTCAATGTCATAAAACAATGCCTACTTTGGCGCATTTTAGTACTTTGCCAGTCCGGCGCCCGGCATGGCATGCACGAATCGGTCCGAGTCTTTTCTTTCTGTTGGAAAGTGACCACATCATTACTGGTCTTGTGAGTTACTTGTAGGATATTGTAATAAACGATTGGAAAAAATATTTGTTAGTCAGAGGCCTATCTTAGCTTTGTTTTAGGTCTTGCCTTAGTTTAGACCAGTAATATATTAAACAGTTTAAACGAAGTACATGCCAGCAGCTCGATCCCCACCCGGATACTTTGGCATCCCATGATCCGGGCCGTCGCCTCATGACCAGAAACGATTGCCTCATATCAATATTAGTGATTACAAGGCGATTAAAACACCACTCAGAAACAACAGAACTGGAGACCAAGATTGCAATATGACCATAGCATTTCCTTTATTCCTGCGCAACTCCCGAATTTGTTAGAAATACAGGCATATTTCAAATTAAGATCAGGCCTGAGTAGATTTGAAGTCAAAAATGGCAACCGACCGGGTGACATACACACGGAACTTAATGTTTGTCCCCGTGTGACACAACGGAAAAAGGGGGGGTCATCATCATGTGTTAACTGCATATCGTCGCTGCGGGGCGGGAAAAACCTCATATGTGGATTTGAACCTTGAAAAGCAAAACCTCACATGGAGTAAAAACGGTTACATGACCAAACCTCCTATGTAACTTTTCGAGAGACACCAAAAAACTGAATAATTGCTGTTAGGCATGCACAAAAAGGTTTTTCCTTTCTAAATATTTTAAGTATTATTTACTCCGATTCCTGAAATAAAGTGTATATGAAATGTGTATCATATTTGGCCATGAATTCAAGCTCAACCCGAGGACCAAATGCACATATGAGGTTTTTAGCACTGGGGCCACCTTTTTTACATGAGGTTTTGCTGACCTTGAGTTACATATGAGTTTTTTCCCGCTCAGCGACGAATACTCCACTATGATCGGTTGCCTAAACCTAAACTATCTTAATTCTGGTGATTTACCCAATTAGTACTTTGTTTAATCCAAATAAATGTGATATACCCACTAGTCAGGCAGCAGATATCACAATATTATCACTACTCACTACTGCGATAATTTTGCCAACTTTGATTTTTCACCTTTTTAAGGACAATCATAAGGAGCGCCAAAATTAATTCAAAAAGCGTTTTGTTGACTACAAATGGCCGCCAAAATAATAAAAAAATCATTAAAAGCATATACCAATATCGGCCCTTTCACCTTTCAACCAGTTTTCATAGTGTTCACATAACTTTCCGGGGTACGGGAACTTCTTGCATATCACAGGTCCTAGCCAGGGGGGGTGCGGGGGTGCGACGCACCCCCCCAAAAATTACAAGTCCTCTTTATGATGTTGAAGGTCCGCTTTGCCAATGTTTAAGGTCCGTGTTTGGTCATTAAAAGTTTGTCTTTAGGGTTGTGGTGCATGGCATATGAATGACTAAGCAGCTGTTACCATCGCCTTCCGATTGTCGTTGTTACTATACGTTGTTTCTCAACGCTGCCACGAATTTTTTTTCTCCCCCCCGTCCCCCCCCCCCCCCCCCCCCCACCCCCCCCCGTTTCTCAGAATTTGGAGACGACGGTGAAAATTTTGGGTCAACCGATGCGAGCGCAGCGAGGCCGAAAATATTTTTTTTTGTAGCAAAAGGTCCGCTTCTGCAAATCCGCACCCCCCCGCATAATTCCTGGCTACGGGCCTGCATATTCTATGCCAATGTTTTATAGTTATCCTCATAAAGGAACATTGTTCACATCCGAATTGAAGGCATAAATTGCATAATTTTGTCTTGATTAAAAATCACTACATAATATAGACATCAAAAGTGAGACATTAAAAATTCTTTCAATATGATGATGCCTTGTCAAAATACCATTGTTCAATAAAAGTACAAACCAATAACGGCACCACCGGTAAACTCAGAGTTACCGCAAAAAGCTACAAAGGATACTTTACTACCTGTTTCAACTTTCTTAAATCCTTGAACAGGTCTTCTGCTATCCCCAGGGCTGTGGGCAGTATTTCTTTACTGTTTTTTTACTTTCTTATCACCATAAGTTTCCCTTTCATTATCAAGTTTCTCTAATTGTGGACATTTTGTTACTCCGCAAATTCAGTAAAAGTGAACTGTTGCCATTTTTGTGGATTTGGGGTGTAAATTTTTTTGGTACATTTGAAAACACCATTCATCATTTCCAACAAGTTAATCTTGAAATATTTTATCTTACCCCGGAGATATCCAGTGCACCCAGGTTTTGAAAAACTCCATGTGCGCCCTGCCGATTCGACCGGTGTGGCAGGAGATATAGTCCCTCCTGCTCCATTCCTATTACAATGGGTGAACAATAGGGCATCGATTCAGTTGACTTCGTCATCACGCAACATGAGTTTTACCTTATTCCGTGTCGTCTGTGGAGCCCGACTATGATACTTGCCGGACTATGATACTTTTCATATTCACACCGGCTCGAGTCCAATCGGCGCAGAAAAACATGGAGTTTTTCAACACTTGTGTGCGCTGGCTATCTCCCGAGAAAGATTAATAAATATCCATCCTTGTGACTGGGAATAGTATTAGTAGTTAAAATTTTAAGCTTAACTCAAATTGCCTTCTACTATATACTATACAACTTAGGGAATCTTGATAAGAGGTCAATCTTTTGGTTGTGAACAGTATGTTTCTGATGTCAAAAAACATCTTCAAATTCACATAGTAAACATATCGAAAAACACTCCGCATGTTTTTTCTTATACGTGTTGTTTTCGGTCATTTCTAATTAGTTCGTTAGCTATCTTGGGAAAAAGAGTTCCTCCTATCACTTGTCAGTATCATATACCTAAACAAAAACTATGGTATTCTATAAAGATCCGAATGAAGAGTTCTGTCAATAATCTCCTCCTGCTGCTTTTAAAACCAAAGGATCTAGCTCGATCACTGCTAGCAGCTGACATGGTGTTTGTCCTTGGCAGAATGACAAACAACATCCGCCTACCCAAACGCATTCTTATATGGAAACTGTCGCAGGCATAAACAGACAGGGACGACCAAGGAAGAGATGGGAAGAGGACATCATTGTGGGCCAACACCTTCCCCAAGGCATATTGGAAGCGCAAGATAGAAATAGATTGGTCGTGAATGGTTTTTCGAGGAGCCAACGTCCTATGTGACTTGTGCATAGATAGAAGAAGATCAATTGTAACGATATCGCTTTGGGTCTAACATATTGAAGAAATCAGTAGTGCTAAAAGAACCAGAAACCCCACTGTATTACCTGGCATTTTGAATCAATCGTTTTAGGAAATTGTTTTTGTGATGTTGGCAGCCATTTTTATTAAAAAGCGCCCCAACTTTCCAAATATTTAAAAAACTAAAAATTAATGTTTGAAAAAAAAAAACATTATAGGGATCACTATTCCCTTGGCTAAAATATCCCGAAAACTCTGCTCATTAGAACGGTATTCGAGGTATATTATGTTTTAAGTATTTTCTATAATTTGACAGCCCTTAGCCCTCACGCATAATACGAGACTTGGAATTCGGCAACAAGTTGAAATGATCGATGTTATTATGATGCCTTTCACAGATTATAGTTCAAAATCAAAGTTGGCCAAATTATCGCAGTAGATGACAACTGATGCCTGACCTAGACAAAACGTTTAAAAAACGTTTTGTGTTTGGGTTGATGCTGCAGCACATGACCTAGCTAATTGCCCTATGTAATCTCCTTGCTCATTCTAGTTGATCTAGAAACATAACTTGTTTAAGTATGGCTAATTGATATTTAGCTAATTAGGTTTGACCTGAAGCTATCTTGCTAACTAGTATGGCTAATTGAGATGTAGCTATTTATTTGACCTAGAGGCCATAAACTTGCTATTGAGATATGCTAATCGGTGTACTGTAATATTTAACGCCGAAAACCTCTAGAAGGAGGACCCATGGCCAACCAGGCACGAGGTAAATTGAATTGAACCTCGAGAGAGGATGAACGACTTCAGGCAGTCAGTAACATGTAATAAACTAGAAAACACATCTATATCAAGCACTGGTCCATCAGCCTCGCTTCCTTCGTTTGGTTTTCGTATATAGTAACCACTCCAAACCTGGAGTGTACCAATATGCTGACCGAAACTTCTCATTTTCATCATTCATTCGAATCAAGATGGTCTCTTACATCTGTGGCGCCTACATTTCTCCACGAACTTGGACAAACAACTAAAATGTGACACAGGGCTATAGTTTTGGTGAGCAGGGGATAGTTTTGTTAGAACCATTTTGTCGTCCTTTTAAAGTTCATGATATTTGCATGCCTCAGCCTTCATACATCAGTTCTATACGACACCATACTTCTGTGGATCTCCTGGATGGTGACTTTTAAAATATTTAATCCTACCATTATTCAACAAACACAAAGATAGAAATGTGTCTTCGTCATTAAAAAACAATTTTTTATGGCCAGTAGTAACACCTGAAAATCTTTAGGACCCGTGTTTGGAATCAAGTTTCCATCACACAAACTTCTCTCCCCCTACACTTCAAGTCTAGCATAAAATAAGTGTATTCATCAGTACCTCCAAAGCTCCTACAATACTCATAGTTGTCTTTAACTTCCTCTGGATATCTTTCAATCGGTTATCTCACATTCCCTCCCTTGTCTTGCTTCTTTTTTTTCTATGCTGAAGGTCTCGTAAGTTAATCTATAGTCTTATGTGCTCGTATCCGGTTGCCTTTCTGTATCTGGTTGTGTAATTATACAGAAAGTATTGTCTTATTGTCCAACCCCGTGTCTCGTCCATTCTTTTAATAGTTTAATAAAGCATAAACACACATTTTGGCGAGCGCCCCAATTTTCCAAAAATTTGATATTTTTGCACAGTTATGTTGAAATTATCTTAGGAAACGAACATGCGAACAAGCGTGCTAAAAAAATGTGATTTATCATAAAATAAGCGATTTTTAATTAGAATTGGGATCTCAGAATTGTACGTACCGGGCAGAGGCTGGAAATGCTAAGTTTATGTCGTCCATGATGAATGGGCCCACCTCCAAGAAAATTACCTCTAACTTTACTTGCCAGAACCATAACAAAACTAATGGATGAGCCGTAGATACGTACATGGGCGCTATTTACGGACTATTTCATATGGAAAGGCCCCGCCGTTCGTGTCCAGCACGCCGTTGAATTATTATCGGAGATCTCCGATATAATTATTATAATTTAAATACGCATTAGTAATTTCGTATTCAATTCTTAGGACATACTGTCAAATCGTATTCAGTAGCCATATTGCATAAATGAACACAGTTTTTGTTGGTACTTCAATACTCTTTGTAATCAGGAATATTTTTTAAACATTGCGCGCGATTAAGAAGCCATCTTCTTTTATTCTATTTCATATACGCTGTTGTAGGTGAATCAAATTTGAGGGTGACTGTAGTGAAGAGTGTGCGCTTCCGGATAAAATGTGAATTTTTGCACACAAGTACTTTTGATTAATCCATAAAATTGATGAAGCACTTGCCAACCCCCCTTAAATGGCCCCCAGCTTGGGTTTCAAGGGTTAATACGGGTCAAAAATTTAAAAAACGTTCGTGAACTATAAGTCACAGATAGTAACAAACTATACCTTTTTTGGAATCCTTGTCAACCAGGCATACATCATTGGGTGCTTTTCAACACAATTGGAACATTTTAAAAATTTTTACCCCCTGTGTAACCTTGAAATCCCAGCTGGGGGCCATGAAGGGTTGTGGCAAGTGCTTCCATCACTTTTTTTATTAGCAATGTATGAAGTACTGTGTACCAAAATTCACAGTTTTTTATCCCGGATTTGCACACTCACATAAGATTAATTTGAATTTACAGAAACCTACGACACTTAACATTTTGCTCCACCTAATAATTGTCACATTTTCATATGCCAACAAATTTAAAAACAAATACGTGACGTTTGGTATTAAATTCAAAAGCCCTCCATTCCACAGGCCCCTGACCCTTAATATGAGACAATATTACAAATCCAAAAACCCACAAATTTATATTCAAAAAATTCAGATATTTATTGCGAAAAGGCGATTAAATCGTGAAAACCAAATTGAATAATGGTAAATGATTAAATTCTTATGCTTTTGAGTGTTTTTCTTACAAACTTTTGACATTAATTTTGAAAGTGTAAAATGCTAACACGTGCCAACCTTGTAGCATTCCATACCATTATACTACATTTTTACTCCATTAATTTCCTGTGCAATACTCTGTCTTCTAAAACTGTTTAGAGGGTTCGTCGATGCCAAATTAGCGTAAGGCATGTATTTCCAATACGGACTAACTCGCAATCTCATCATAGTGCGCAGTTCACACTCCATACAAAAACGTTTTAGCATTAACCAACACAATTTGGGGGGAACTAGCCAGTGGTGTTAGCTACATACAGCCTAGATTGGGCAAACTGTACTTTTTTTTTTAAATCGTTAAACGTGATGATCATGCTGACGTACTTTTAGACACGTTCGACCTTTGCCATATTTCGACCACTCTATATACCCCTTCAAAGTGCAACGAGAGATTTCCGTTCAAGTCGTCCATATTTTCTGTATATTGTGATTTCATATAGATTAGACATGCAACAGATTTCCTAACCTTTTTTGGGATACATAATAACTTAAATGAAAACCAAAGGTGACTCGTAATATGCTTATATTTCAATGAGAAAACATAGGCTGAATTTCATCAATTTTGTTACAAGAAACGTTCTCAGCTTAATCCTTTCAGCTGGGGATATTTTTGATAGAGCTTTACACCAGTAAAAACATCAGAATTTTCATATTTTTTTTTTTCTGCACCTGTTATTTTGAAATCTTCGTTGCAACCTTAACCCCCACCGAACCCACCACCCCCCACCCACAAACTCTACTTTGTGATGTGCCCCAACTTTTGGATACGTTGACATGGTCCCTCTCTCTCGAGCTTATCCCGATCCTTCTCCATCCATACCGATATATCTCGATTTTTTAGAACGTGTTTACATATTTGCTCCCTGATGTCCCATAACCCCCTCTCACCCAAAATTTTATCTCCTCCTGCTCCCAACATGTTTTCCAAATCCCCGCAAAACACTTAATACATCCTTAACCAATCTGAATGTTTAGATTTACTGTGATCGTACACCATTAAGGAATTTACTCAATATCGATTAAAATGGGATCCGACCCTGATCTTTTAGTAAAATTTTAGTCAAAGTTGAGCAATCACACCTTTTTGGTAAAATATACTCTGCTTTGTGTAACGTTTATTTGTAATCAACATTTTTAAAGTGCTATTTTCTCTTTCTTTTCTCTTCTAATATGCCATCAATCGTACAACCGTAAGCTCTTTATCGTCTTACAAATGTAAACACTTTGGTGTGCTTATAGATAACTTTAAACAAGCATTATATAAATAAGCATAGTGAACAATTCAACTTCAAAGATTACTGATTGTTTTCTGCTCAGGACCGTTTGCATAAAACTTATATTTGTCGTATGCCTTAATTCTTATATGTTGGTTATGTTGAATATTCCCTGAGTGTCTGAAATAGGTCCAAATCTCTCTTCCGTTATTTTAACAGTCATTTATCGAAGCTAAATTGCTGTAATGGGTGGACCGAGGTTTATATTTTAAAAATAGGTCCGATGCACAAAAGTTTAGACAGGTTAAAGTTAGACCGTCTAAGTCAAAATTATTTTTGTCCAAAATGGACAGTTTATTCACTTTTCTCCATAGAGAAAGCATGCAAATTCTAAGATTAAAATTTAATTTTTTCAAAATAAATACAAAATACCCATGTCAATGAAAAGGAAAACCTCCTTTCCTGGGTGGACTAACTCTAAACTTAGACCAGGTCTAACTTTAGACCCGGTCTAACTCTTTGGCATACCGACCCATAAATTTTATTTTAAAAAAGAGCGATTGGTTTACCTTCATAGAAGACTTCACTACATACAAATGTTTTACATCATTTTCTATTCTGAATTTCTCTTATTGGCAATAACTCTGTTCTTTAAAACCATAATATTGTAAAATCAATTTATCAATTCAGCCAGTTTTCAAATGACTGTCACTGGTTTTGTCTTCATACTACTAACCCTTTAATCTCAGAAGCCTTCCTTTCAATCGCTTCAAAGTTCAAATGTCCTGTGATCCGTCTGCTCCACCAGGATGAATCCTGTGAAACATCTAGGGAAGTGAAGCAGAGCATGATTAATTAATCAATACGTGTGGTTGTTTTCTTAATTTGTATTGTAATTAAATTCACTAATCGTATCGAACCTTTCACGTGTGAAGGTACAGCTACAGAGATGCCATGATTTAACCATACCTTCATTCAACCCTGAGCGTAAGGCAGACTTCTAGTCCCATAATTTGTATGAATTTGACCCCAAAAAAATTGCAACAGAAACGATTTTGGGGTTATAACTGTAAAATGTTCAAATAATATATTACAAATCTACCAAATCAACCTAGTGGAACATGTAGAAATAAGGGGCAACGGTTTGATACAGGTGGGAAAATAGAATTGTTCGAATTGTTTAAATGATGTACCAATTTACTGTTGGCTACTTCTCAGGTTTAAAAAATGATATAGTTTGCCCTATCATATACCGTTTATATTTTTAGTACAATAGGCTACATAACAGTTCAATGTTCATCCTGGGGTAAAATTTTTTTTTTTTTTTTTTTTTTTTTTTTTTTTTAAACTTTTAAATTTGGCCCACTCATAATAAATGTAAATAGATTCTTTGTTTTGAAAACTTTCTATATAATATTACAGAGCTATGACTAGTGAGCTCCCATAGTCGCCTGAAGCCCCAGTCCAATGTTGCGTTTCCAATTAAGCAACTACTATTATAGATTGCAACCAGTAATTTGCGGGTTCTGTACCAGAGACGGAACAATTTGACACCATTTTTATAACGAACGGATATACGAAAAGTTTACCCTCATTGTGACCTTTCATTGAACTAACAAACTGCCGATATGGCAAACTATAATACCTTTTTTAATCCTGGAAATGTAACGAACACGTTTGCATACTTTTCGACGCGTTTTGATACTTTTTCATATTTTTGACTCCCGGTGTAAACCTTAACCCCCTTAAAAAGATATGTTCCACTCCTTTGCTTTAAGTATACGTTTGATATGTTGTTTCAAAGGTATTCTCAATACAATTCTGTTGGAATTGATTCTTTTGCAATTATTGGTTGGGTTAAGCCACATTCATTCTATTTTGGGAACTGGCCTATTAGGCCACCGGTCAAGTAATATAAAAATTTCACTTCTTTGTACGTAAGGGGGGGGGGGGTCGTTAGGCTGTTTGATCACGAATGGCCCCTTTAAATCCATAAACTTTCGTTTACGGCAAGCACTTTTATTTCTAATTTCTAGCACAGTGGTTACTGTACCAGAATAAACCTACTGCTAATATTGAATGTAATATTTTACGCAAGTGCACGATGGTATACGTGCAATGACGTAAATCGTCACTTGGTTAAAAAATAAACGAAATCGTCATAAACGTTTTTAATCTCAATACCACTGATCTCGCGGAAATCTTTCCAATTTGAGGTTGAGACTACGTAATTACACAACTGAACAGTCCTGAATTGATCTTCTTCTATGATCAACTACTGCTATTAACTTATATAAAGTATTACGCCTCTTACAAAACATTACCTACCGTTAACGCATTGTCCAAGATATGCCTTACTTCACATAATTTGCAGATGATTTTATACCAGGTAATTAAATGCTGATGTATTGCCACTTAAGTTCAACTTAGTACTACGTCTGGTGACATCGCCCGATATCTTCCTCCATCACGCTTGACGGACCGCCACCGCAACAAGACTTGGCATCGCTGGGCATCGGCAGATATCTCAGCGATGAATTTCTTTCTTGAAGTTGGAGAAAAGTTAAATTTACCCAGCGACCGACCACCAACTAAGGTTAATAAAATTCAAGGATTTGTGACGGTTGACATTGATGTGTCACTTTGGTATTTGTTTTGTTTTTGTTGTTTGTTTGTTAGTTTTTTTTTTTTGTTTTTTTTTTTTTTTGCCTTGCTTCTATTCATCTCTGTCAGTTTTTCCGCAAAAAGTTAAGCATTTTAACAGGTGCGCAAGCAGTATGCGGCGCCAAGGCATTCCTGTTGATGCGGAGCCATAACTGATGATCGTCACGCGGAGATCAGGGTACGAGCGTCATCCAGCGATGATCGTCGACATACCGCAAAAAAAACCCTGCTGTTTGTACAAACGACAGTGAGTCAGTGGAAATCCTGACCTTTGACACCTCCAATAAATGTACCACCCCATATTGAGCCTTGGGTCAGTGGTTTAGATGAACATCTGACGCCCATAGCTCATATTCGGTGGCCCAGTTAAATGGATTTACACAGTTCACACGGAAGTCAGTGAAGGAAGTAGATGTGGTACCCATTTCTGGCTGGATTATATTTGAGAACCCACTGTGTTTGGACACGATTTAAAGAAGAGAAGAGCAAAGAAGAAACGAGATGCCCTTTAATCGCCCCACGTGATCTTGACCCCAACCGAGTATACGGCATATGAATCACGGACAGTGGTTTTCTTGAGGCAATTGACACAATCGGCGCAACCATTGGCTTCCGGTGCAATGAAGTTTTTGCCAGAAGAATGAAAGAAGATTAGAATTTGATTAAAGCGAGCACGTAAATGTTTAGCTGGTGATTTTTACCCTCATCTGTTTCAGCCTTTTAGATCTAAAGTTTCTAATTCTTTCCTCAGCCGGTTATTCCTCCTCCTCCCAACATTTCATAATTTTGATCTCTAAGTGACCTCTGACGCAGAATGTCGTCCGATGTGTTCTTAGACCAAATGGAGTGATATAGGTCATACTTTGATCCCCTGGATGAAGCACTGACCAAGTTCCATGTTTAGATCTTCTGAGTGACCTCTTTTCCCTAAAATGGTGACCTCCAACATATTCCCCCATAGACCGAAGTAACCATTCTCTGTTTTTGGAAATTTGGAAAACCCTAATGACCTCTGACCCAAAATGGTGACCTCCATCATGTTTCCAAAGATCAAAACCAACCTCACCTTAATTTTCCCTAAATTGCCTTTGATGACCCCTGAATCCAAAATGGTGGCCTCCAGGGTTTCCGTTGCCTAAACTTGACTGCGTAAGTTTGTCACACTAATGCTTCGCACAATCTAAGATTTCTTTAGTGGCAACCTTAATTACGGCCTGTTACCCAACACCTATCTGCCCTATCTTTTTAAAAGCTCCCAAGTGAATCGTTTTCGTCTCATCAATCACATACAATATTCGAAAATTCATTTGTTGATTTAGCACACGCGGAGTCAAGAAAAGCGGGTTATACTAAGTGTAGTAGGAATACTAACTACCAGAATACCGTGGATCGACTATATTTTTATCGTATAAATTAATAAAATTAGTAATGAAAGCCCAATATCTGGCTAAGAGCTATCGATCGATTCTGCAAAAAAAATTTGCCACCCGTTTTAGGTCAACAACGTTTGCCCGAGCCATTGTAACACACAACGGCCATGCCTATTTAAAGGCAGTTTCAGGGGTGTATTTTCTAGCACTATTTCTTTGGGTAAACGGTGCTTGCGATAATAATACACACCAGCCACGCCATTCGGCGGCCGTGCCTTGTGTATTATTCACAATTCTCAAATTAAACAAAAAACTCGTTCTAACAATTTCTGTGCCTTTAATTACGGAAAAGTACAATAAACAGTTTAGTTTATCTTAACAAGATACACTATTATAGTGAACACAAATACATATGACAAGAATGATCGAAAAAATTCCCCTAAGTGGAGTAAAACAAATATTATTTGCATTACGTAATCACAATAAACAATAATACTAGATTTAAATGTTTGGACATGTTATTGTTTAGTTTTACAATAAAGTCATGTAAGAATTGGGTATGGTTTGTAGGTTGATTTGAGGACATGGAATAACTTAACACGTACGAAATTTTACTCTACTTCACCGCGCATGCAAAGCGAAGAAAGGCGCTAGGGGGGGGGGGGGAACATACACAGCTGAACTACCTCTCTAAATTACAATTATTACGTGCTACAGCCAACTGTTTACAAATAGATAAATGTAGCGGTGGAACCACATACGGCCCCGGGCGGTAAAGAGTGATCCCAGACACTAAGACGATAATGATCGATCAATACTGCTAATTGGCTATACAAGATTTCTCCCGTACGGCTTATAAATGTTCAGTGTGAGGTTTGTTGATTTACAATATGAATATTGCGTGGCGGCTAAGCCATTTTTCGAGCGACGGTGTTCGGACGAAGGCTTACCTCCGAGGCAACACTTTGCTCTTGAAACTGGGAATTCTCGCCTACCAGACATTCTAGAAAAACCTGCCTTAGTATAAACACGATTTTGCAGCTTAAATAGTTGTAATTAAAATTGTTTTAAGCAAAACGCGTTTAAAGATTTTAACCATTCGCAGGAGCTTTTTGTAAACACGACTAACATCGTCGTATTTAAAGGCGCCTAAGTTGAGGGTTGTTATTTTAATGGTTAAGCACACAAAGTGATATGGTTTTCCGTAGCGTTGATGGTACTACACAACACGGGCAAAAAATGATACGCGCCGTTCCGTTGTCAACGGATGTGCAATGCGCCAGTGCACATGAAAACACACGCAATGAAACATTTCTTAAACTAGTACCGTACCTAGTTTAGATTTCGATGCATTTTCGATGAGTTAAAATTGCATTAACGTTCAATCCGTTCTGGAAATGCGTTTACTTAAGCGAAACTCATATATAAACTTTGGTTAGCTTAAAATCGCCCTAAACACCTTTTTGGAATACAGAGCCCGTATTCACGAAGCCACACTTAAGTGCAACTGTGCTTAGAGATTCCCTTAAATATGGGAATTTTAAGGGTATGACTTAATTTTGTAAGAGAATCCCTTAACACTGAAGGATTTAAGGGCAAATTCTAAGGGACCTCATAGGTCCTAATAAAGGTGCCCTTAAATGGCGCCAAGTTTCAAAAAACTAATTTATGGTTGATTTTCACCCCTACAAAGGTACTACCCCCTGACCGCCACCAAGGGGATATGGTCCCTGGACCCAGCCTCAACTCCACATGTTGAAAATCTGCCTAAAACTATGTCTATTCTATTAAAGGTGGGTGTTCGATTTATGTGTATCTTGTTATCCACGGGATATAAGAGGCATGGCACTGTACAAAGACCATCAAGTATCGTGGGAAAAGAACTTGCGGTTTTGATAATAGAAGCGATAATGCAACTTGCCAAACCCTACGTAAACTACGTGCTAATAAATTTGATGCGTTAACCAAGTGAATAATCGACATGTTTTTGTTTTAGTACTTTGCCAAAAAAGTGGATTTGGAAGTGACAAAATTTCAGGCGATAATGAGAAAAAATACGCCTTTCATCTGATATCAAAATTTATTCTAGTCCGTTAAATCAGGGGAGTCCCACGAGGCAACTCGGATAGCATAAGCACCCATTTAGAGACAAATGGTTTATATAAGGTTATGACCAATGCACCATGTAGCCTATGCTATAATTATAGTGAGTACTTCAAACCTAATTATATTTATGTCAAACATATGGTGAGTGCAAACAGGGGAGAAAATTTCACTTACCTGTGATCTGAAGCACAAAGAACCCACTACGTTAAGCTACCGTCAGTATTTACATCCCCTGACCTTTTCAAGATGGGGTGATTGTGATGTGATGGCTGACTTTTGTAATTGGGTGGTTTTCGCAGGGGAGGGAAAGTTCTGTGTGGTATTATTATCTAGGGATTTATTTTAGCGGTTATAAAATCTCGTAGATATATCAACTGATATGTTAATGGTGTGTATTAATTTTTTGAACGAAACGAGCCCGGTTATGCCCCTAAAACTCACTTATACAAACGTACGTAGTCTATGAAAAAATGGCAAACTTTGCTCTACATGTATACGAGTTTAATTTAAAAGATACAGTGTGAGTCAAAAAAAATACGACGACGTCAGGAAAGATTTTTTTCAAAAGGTGGAAACGTAATTTTGCTTTAAATGTTTGCTCTGTTTGATGTGTTAACAGGGATAAACAGGCTATCAGAAGAAGATTTTTATTTGGTGTCTTCCGGACTTGGGTTCAGAAACATGTCAATTTGCCGGATATTGAGACTTAAGAATCCGTTTGGCCGATTTTAGCCATTAACTACATTGTGCGAGGAGCGACTGGGACACCGACGTAACCATATCGTGAAATAGCAAAGACAATCACACATGCAATTCAAATGGTATCGATTATCTCTCGAACAAACACAAGTATTGACCAAGTTATTAAAGACGGTTCTATTTGATAACATAATTATAAGTAAAAATGTTACATTCAACAAAATTCATATTAACCAAGTGTTCCATCAAATAAGGTCAGTAATTGAAAATTCTCTC
Source organism: Ophioderma brevispina (assembly GCA_023653785.1). Lineage (NCBI taxonomy): Eukaryota > Metazoa > Echinodermata > Ophiuroidea > Amphilepidida > Ophiodermatidae > Ophioderma > Ophioderma brevispina. Next base: position 24,808 of record JAMKCH010003759.1, read on the forward strand.
CTTATTCAATGGTCCCAGTTCATGAACATAATGAAATTTATGTATTTTTGATATGTTGTTTTACATGTCTAAGGTAATTATTTGCACAAAGTACAAGTATATCAGATCCATACAATTGCGAGAAACTAAAAGCTGAAATTTTCTGTAAATAAATTGGAATAAAACTTAAAAATCAATATCGCACTGTTTTTTTTCAGGCGGAACACAAACTTCTATGGTTCACTTTGGCTCCAAGTTTCGTTGTAGGTTAAAACCAGGAATCTTTGCTGAACAAAGTAGAGTAAACTGTGGTCTTACACCAGCTATCTTGAATTTCTTCTTTGGAAAATGAAATTGTTTTCACTCAGCATTTTCTTTTGTAATCTCCGGGATATTAGTTTATTCCCTTCAATTATTCTCCCACCTTCTATTGTTTAACCATAATTTGGGTTTTATGTTTTTATCAAATCACTGCTGAAGACATGTTACTCTATGTAAGGGATGCATCTTTGTTTGGCTCAAAATCGGCCAAACAGGATTTTTTACGTCTCTCAGCAAAATAGGCATAACTTCTTCCTCCCAAAGCCAAATGACACCAAATAAACGGGTTATGAAAGCATGTTTATCCCTCCTTATAACCAAAGCCAAACATTTGAGGCAAAAATAAGTCTTAACTATGTAATATTTTTTATTCTGATGTAGGTTTTTTTGACTCACACTGTAATTCAATTCAAACTAGTTGAAAATGGCCAAAATAATTAAATTATATTGACTTATCAATCCAATTTATTTAAGTAGTGCGAAAAAAATGACTTAGAACGTCGTATGTGAAAACGACAAGATAGCAACTCTTTCAACGTGTAATAACAAATACGTCGCGCGTTATGTGAAGCATTTGCGCAATAATGCCACTATATGTGAAAACGACAAATAGCAACTCTACCGTGAACTGAAAAACCGTCGTCCACAATAAGGTCACTATTTTAAAGTGGTCGACACTTCAAAATGTAGATACGATTGGCCTCCGCAGAATAAATTTCGACGAATACGTCGTATTAGAGATAATTTTGAGGTTTTACAAATACGTCTAATTAGTTAATTACTACTCTCGTACTAATTGATCCACTTTGAGGTTTAAAATTTGGTGAATTTTAGAGTAGTACAAAGCAACAGTAGTTCTCCAAATATTTCAAAAGTAAACTAATGTCGTGTCGTCACTATGTGACGCACCCGACGATTTCCTGCGTTTCTCCTTCAATACGGAGTTTTTCAGACAAATTTCTTAACCGCCCTTTGGTTGAAAATCACGCCCCCGTACGCATTATCTTTATGGTTTGGATTGGGATGAAGCTGTTGAACAGTGCCATATACCAAGCGTATTGTGTGGTATAATGCCCTTACGTCCCCTAAGTACAATGACTAGGCAACCTGACTACACCGCAAAAAAGGAGGGGCGGATTTGTGTGTTTATAATAGATCAGAGCACTTTCCCTGTATACACAGGCGGGGTCTCGCTCCGGTTATTTTTGGCAAAGTGATGCCATTCCAATGGCATCTAGGGAATTAAGAGATTTATTTTTGACAATAATTTCATGATAGTAGCAAACTACGTAGTGAGTTTTAATTTACTAAGCAATTACTTAGTGAATTAAAAATCTATGCCAATCATCATATGCATCCTCGCGTTAGATTTACTGTTGAAATTTAACAGAAGAACCGAATCCTTTGATGATATGGCCATACTTTCTAAAGTTTCTAGTAATCACCAAATCACGCATCAGGATTCATAAACTTTAATCACAGTCTGTTTTCACAACATGTTGATCAAGTAGGCGGCCATATTGTCAGGGGTAATACAAGGTTGCCAGTTCTGTAACATCATAAGTGATCTAGACAAGTGAGGGCGTACATCACAATTAACAGTGGCAAGTTAATATTCAACACTTTCTAAGAAACAGAATTATAAACGGATTTGTTTTCAAAACCAATGATTCAACATAATGGTTTATCCTAAATAAAATTGTATTTGAAAGGGGTAAATCAAGGCTAGCACAAAACTTGCTACATGTTACCTTTACAAGAACTTCCATCATCCTCATAGCCGTTCACACAACTGCAGCTGAAGCTCCTCTCGGTATTTGTGCATTCACCAAACATTGAATTACAGTCGTCGGTTCCCTCTGCACATTCATCAATATCTGCAATGAAGGAAGCAAAAAGATTTGATGCAACTACTAACGGAACAAACTGACGTCATAAGCCACAACATATTTGCCAAAGGGACATAAAGATACATTTCACATCATTCCTTGCATATAAGAACCTTTCCAAATACTCCATATAATTTTGTATGAAATGTGAATGACGATATTTTGGGTTTGGGGCCTTATAGCGGGGAAGATATTTGTTTGGGGTGTGGGCTTCTGGAAGGAAGCATGGCAATTTGTAAATATTTTTGGGGGGCGGAGGGTTATTTCTTCGTGTAAAATGGCAAAGAACTGGTCTAGTGTCAAGAATTAATTGAGAGATTGTAGCTAACCCCTCAATGAAGTCTTCACTCTATGCAAGGTTCATGCAATATTAAACGGTTGAATGACCTGCTTTTGTCTTGGTCTTGGTAGAATGCAATCCAACACCCCTAGTAGAAGAAAAACGGATTGATTACGCAGATTAAAAAAATTACAGGAACCACAATGTCAGGAAAAGCGGTAGGCCTTGACAACATCTCAATTGAGCAGCTGAAAAAGTTCAGCCCAGTAGCAAAGGAGTGGCTTCTTGACCTCTACAATTGCTGCCTTATTTCTCACAGGTTTCCAAAGATCTGGATGAAAGCGTATGTTATGGCACTCCTAGAGCCTGGAAATGGTCCATCTAATCCCAGGAGCTATAGACCAATATCACTCACCAGCCATACCTAAAAGCTCTTTAAACGTCTCCTGCTCAACCGTATCGCACCTATGATAAATGAACACATCATACCAGGACAAGCAGGTTTCCGGCCAGGCAAATCAATAACGAGCCAAGTACTCAACCTTTAGTAACTCAACATATCGATGATGGTTTCGGGAAGGGTTTGGTAACCGGAGTCGTGTTCGTCGATTTACCAACAGCTTATGATACTGTCAATCACAGATGCTTAGAGCTTTTTGATTTTGGAACTCACCAAGGGCATCCGATTGACTGAGCTCATCAAATGATTGCTTGCAAACAAGATGTTCTATGTTCAGCTAGGAGCCAAGAAGAGCCAATGGCGTAGGCTCAAGAATGGACTACCCCAAGGGGGAGTGCTCGCACCTATCCTGTTCAACATCTATACCAACGACCAACCTAGGAGTGCAGGAACATGTCGTTTTATCTATGCAGACGATCTTTGAATAGCGCACAAAATGCAGACTTCACAGTTGTCGAAGAGAGACTCTCCAAAGCTTTGGATGAACTCACTCATTATTATGAGGAAAACCACCTACGTGCAAATCCATCCAGGACAAAGGTGTGTCCTTTGTGTAACCTGGTCTGGAACACCCCTGGAGCACACTGATAATCATGTCTGTCTAGGAGTTACCTTGGTCCGCACTCTCTTCTTTAAGACACACATTAAGAAAGTAAAGTATGTTCACGCGATAACATCTTGAACAAATTCACTGGCACAAGATGGGGTGCTCGCCCACATACCTTAAGATCGACAGCAAATGCCCTGTGTTACTCATGTGCAGAGTATGCCTGCCCTGTATTGGAAGGTCCAACACATGCCAAGAAGCTTCATCCAGCGTTAAATGCATCCTGCCGGCTTATCACAGGATGTCTTCGTCCAACTCTAACGGATAACATATACATCCTACTTGGAATTGTTCCATCAGCCATTCGTCGTTGTGTAGCGAGCATGCAAGAGCGTAGCTGCCAAGTACCTAATGTGAAGCACCGTATGTCCGGACAGAGACCAGCTGCCAAACGCCTTAAATCCAGAGAAAGTTTCTTAAGCAAAGTACAACCCATTGAAACAGTCTCTAAGGAGTTTAAGAGAGTCGCCTTGTGGAAAGAAAGACTTGCTATCAACCAAGTAACATCTATTGGTATTGAACCTGATGAGCATCTTCCACCTGGAGCTGACTCTACATAGGCTGAATGGCGATATCAAAACAGATTAAGAACCAGAATCGGCCAATCGATGGTTTCCTTGCAGAAGTGGGGCTACCTGGAAGCAGATCAGGACACTACCTGTGGTTGTGGAACAGCGCCACAGACAATGGAACATCTCTTGGTCTGACCACTTCTGGAGCAACAATGCACGGACAAGGACCTTGCAAAATTCAGTGAAAGGGCCTGACGTTGTACCCATCTCTGGCTGGATCATATTTGAGAACTTATCTGTTTAGATACTATAAGACGAATCAACACAACTAACTTCGAATGAACTGGGATGAATATATCTATAGAGGGATAGCAAGCACACACAATTACACCTTTTAATTTCTCAAACCTAATGCCAAAACTGCACCATAAATAATCAACTTTTTGAGATTTATCCTCAGCTTTGCAGGGCTAACGTAGGTGTACAGGTTTCTGAATTCGGCAACCTATAAAAAAACCTTCCTTCTGGAATAGTAACTGCTAACTTATAACTTCAAATTCTGGAAATTCCTGTGTGACATAGAGAAATTAATGGGCAAACAGCATGAAGAATAAAGTAAGCAAGAATTAAGTATACACCAACATATGAAATCTAACATGCATTACAGAATGTAGTTTGAGCACCAAGTTATGATACACTAGCCGAGGGCACACATGAACGTAGACATTTAACACATACGTGAATAGGGGGCTCCCATCCCTCTTCAGGAATGACCTATATGAAAAGGTGTACATTTTTAATTACATCCTAGGAGTGCTCGGTGCTTGTCATTATGGTGTATAAAGTGATTTTGTCACACATTAGTGGGTAAACCATGTATCATTCATTGATCCCCCGATGTGTGTGTGTTTCTAGTACATGATGCGTTGGAACCCTTTACCTACTGTAGTTATATTGTTCTCATGAGTAGTCCCAGGAGCCAGCCAGCCGTATCTCGAATAAAAAGTTTTTGACCTTACACCCTCTGCTCTAAAATTTTGACCCAATACATGCATAGTGTATATGTTGGGGGTCGTTGGAAGGAGTTGATTAAAAAGCCTCTTCGAGAAAAATGAAATCCAAGATGGCGTCCCAAAGGACGCCTTTTACCTACAAGAATTTTTTAGTATAACTTTGATACAACCTCCCAACATAATAGTTGTCGTTTCGGCATTTACAAGCAAAAATTTCTTACAAGATTGATACCAATTTGGTATAATGTAAGGTTGTCCAGGGTAGAAAATTAGTTAAAAGGGTGTTTTTAGCATTTTTTTGAAAAAGGACTTTTTTATATTTATTTTTGATTTTCTTTAATATGGTCAACACCATTATACCAAGGCATTCGATATTTTCACAAAATTGACCTGATATCATACCGCAGAGGGCATTAAAAATATTCAGGAGCATTCGATATACCGAAAGCAAGTTATAACGTAACAAAGTTCATAAAGCATAGTTATATGAGAATTAAGCTTTTTTAGTGCACTCTATAAAACCTACACAGAGTAAGTCCTTGAACAAAGCTAGAGATTGTGAAAATGATATTAACAGGACATTGTGCAGTGGTGAATGAATGAATGAATAAATGATAATGAATGAATGAATGAATGAATGAATGAATAAATGAATAAATAAATGAATGAATAAATACATGAATAAATAAATAAAATTAACTAATGATACAACCTACCAAACCAATCCCCAAACAACCCAAGCGCGCAGCGAACACCCTTAAAACCACCATAATGAAAATCTAAAATGTCCAGGCAAACCAGGAATGTTGTATGGTGTTCCCTGTATGCTTGGATGGCTGGGGGGGGGAATAACATCCATTCCACATGATCCCCCATGAATGCCACCTATAAACTGTTTAAGAAATATAGCAGCTGTGCAGTACAAGTGGTCAATTTAAAAAGACCCCATTCTCAGCCCAATCATTTTTGGGCACAAACACACCTAGAGAGCCCCCATCTCCAACTTTGCACGTTTCCTTGGGCACTGGCTATAAAAATCGTTCACAGTACGTTGGATGCTGCTGCCATACAAAATGCATAGATCAATTTTCCATTAATCCAAAACAAATCCCAAAATGGGCGAAAATTCTCCCTATCATAGAGTACGACATCATCGGCTCAGGCGCCGAGCCGTAACAATTTTTGCATCAAATGCGTAAAATCTATCCTGACCCTATTTAAAAAGACTCCCATTTATGATACTGGACTGGTAGATTAATTTTTTAAGCATTATTTCTTCCATTTTGAGTACATATCATATTTTGGGAAAGTATTAAATCTAGGATGTGGCATTTTTGGCAATTTACCACTTAATATAAATTGCTTAGCTAGCAATATGACATATTGCAAGTGGATGATTACAGTATTTAAAACCAAAAGTTTTTCCCCATACTGTACTAATGTTCACATTGAGCTTTTGCTCTTATCCCGACAACACCTGTTATCCCAACAAGATTTTGACGGACCCCATAATAAAAAATAAGTGCTCAAGTTTTTTTACTCACCCCTGTATAAGCCACCGATAAAGATTTTGGAGCAATTTGATTGTCTTAAATGAAGTAAATGTCCCATTTTCTCATAATGCTGTTTAGAGGAGTGCGGTAATATCAAGAAAACTGGTTTTTAAGCAATTATTTTTTATAATTCTTACTTGCCCAACTATCGCAAACAATTGGTCGATACCGGAAAACAGGGTGTCAGCATGAACCTTTAATCATTTTAGGAATGGCAGATATGAGTTTGCAATACACTGAACCAGTTTTTATATTGCTTGAGAATTTCTCTTCTCGCCCGCGCCGCAGCTTTTTTAACATTCAAAATTCACAAAATCTCCGACAGAATGTCTTTTGTATACACAATACCACCGAGAATCTAAACCAGTGTTGCCAAAGAACACACCTTATTATCATTTTAAAAAAAGAAATTACAACCAAATCTCATTGAGAATACGGCCACCGTTCTAAAGTCCATGGACCGGCTTGAGTAGAGTATTTTCTTAATTTTTTACATTTTTTTTAATTTCTTACATTTTTCCTGATCATATCGCAACACAGGTTTTTAAAATTGAACATTGGGAAGTGTTTTTACATTTCAAGGATAAATTCCAACCTTAACAGGGAGGGCCTTCCTCTCCTGTTTTCGCGAACGCGTTATCAAGATGCTGGAGTTGGACTTGACAGCCCGGTTAAATGCTCAAGTAACCATTGTAACAAGCTCACACGTGGGCTAACCGCACCGCACACTCCAATATCTCTCCTTTCGGTTTCTTTCTTTGCCTGGGAATTTGAATAAAGCTATTCTGTTCTGATTCAAGTTGGTACGGTCACCGCTGGTACGTGGCGCGTCGACATAACAGCTACTTAAATCGTATTTTAAGGCAATCAATCCAAGAAAAATTAGCCAAATATGATACTCACACGTACGCGCATATCACGAGAACACGATCAACTGTGTACGTATGCAAGAAAACTGGGCCACGCGACGAGACCGTTCCACGATGCGATCATGACGGTATCGGTATCGCTATTTGTTACTCTCGGACGTCACTTCTGGGTCACCTTGCCAGCGCGATAATCACTTCGTTTTTGGAATTTCCTTTGAAAGCTTATCAAAAACACATGGTATATGCCTTTTAATCAATACGGGGGTTGCTCAACTACTGCTTCATGCAGATTTTTACATTGATACCAATACACTATGGATGAAACCATTTTTGGTGGTTTATAAGTATGTTTAAAGCATGTCCATGGACCTTTAAACCGAATGTTTTAGCCCAGCATTTCCCAATCTATTTTAACGAAAGGTTCCTTAATATGTTTTATAACAGAATCATGTTCTGAAAATTAATTAAAAATAGCAGACACACCGCCAAAAGCTAATTGAATTCTAAGCAGCATTTCCAATTAGCATCGTTGGATTTATCATACAACCGTTTGATTCCAGCAATTTTAAGAAACAAAATGCTCTTCAATCCGTCATACTTAACCTCCCTTTGAACAGGGTAAGATCATAGAGTCATCCTCTTAATGTTATCTGAAACACCATTCCACAAAAATCTTACCCAACATGGTAAGATTTCTTTTTCTTCTTAATTTAATCATTTGCCAGGTAATATTTGGTCATTTCCCTGGCCTCCTAATGTTTTTAAACCAGTAATATTCTTGTGTCATGGCGTAACAAGAGGGGGGGCGGGGGGCAGCTGTCCCCCCCCTGTGTGAATCTTCCCCCCTCTTGCCCCCCTGAAAAATAGTGATTTACTAGGCCATATACTATACTAACAAAATTTTAATATATGCTTGTCCCCCCCTGAAAAACATGTGGCCTGTGCCCCCCCCCCTTTGATTGCCTTTGCCCCCTCGCCCCTGAAAAAAGCTGGTATTACGCCACGGTTGATCGTATTATCATAATTTAAATCCTTTAAGATTTGTATTTAATCTCCAAAAGCCTGGGCCTCGTGAAGTGTGTGGACTAATTTTTGTTGTTTCCTATTCTAAGCAGGTCAGTTTACAAGCATTTGCTCGGTATACTACGCGTTTAGACTTGTGTATGTATGTGCTTGTTATTATGTGTGGGGTGTCCAGAACTGGTTGGTTTAAGTTTTTGAAGCCCCTGCGGAAAAAATTACAATAATTATACGGGGGGAACCCCTGTACACAGAGCCCGGGTAACTCATGGGTTCCGCCCAAGGCGGTGACCCTATACAAGAACAAAAAACGGGTTCGTGGTACCCTATCCGAACCAATCTGTTCAACGGATACCCTATTGAAGAACAATCCTATTCAAATGGACAACTCTATCCGAGACCCAGGAGGGGCCAGGCAAATTACGCAATCGGAATGTTTAACCTGGATTTTACACTCCATTGAGCTATTTCATGAACTTTTATTCTGTTTTGAGCATGATCATACAAAAATCATCATCTAACAATTCCTGCTGATTTTATACTTACTACACTGAAACTGAAAATAATTTTACACCTATGTAAGACTGACAGAGAAATAGGTTGATTAGCTCTCGCGTTGCTTGAACGCGGTGGTTACCGACCAGAATACCCAGTTACCCCCCGCCCCCTCGGAATTATTTTTTGTTTCTCTGAACATTCTACAGAGGACTATATACGGATTTTTATGAGTATGTCTCGTTTTATGGAATTAACAAGTATGGCTAATTTCAGGCTGCCTAAATAAGCCTTCATCTTGGGTCAAACATTGGGTCAAACAAAATTGTAATCCCCAAGTAATAGGTTAATTCGTGTATTCATAGCGGCATTTTACCATAGCCTCCCGAAAAGAGTTGTTGCAACCGCTAAGACAAAACACTTTTTCTATGTAGGCAACCAAGATTTCTGCAAGAAATATATTACATAACACCTTCATTGGGTAGAATAGGCGTATGGTCTTGAAATCAGAGTAAATTTGTTAATTTTATAGCGACGTGTAATCATCCGGCATTTGTGTAGGTTTCTTATAGTTTGTATGATGTCCATGTATAGCAATGTTCACGTACTATTAGGCATGTTGGGTAAAGGAAACACACGTATACTGGTCTACATTGATTTACCAATTTCCAAAAGAATGGTTTCATAAGTAAATGGGAAAATAATAGGGGTTGCAACCATATCCCTTTCAACTGGTGCCCCAAATACGACTCGTCCCCCCAAAAAAAATTAATTCAAAGATTATTTTTGGGCCAAAAACTTAGCTTGTCTCAACTGAACGTTAAGTGATTCTTTTTAAGGAATGTTTTCCCAGCTTTATGAGATTTTTAGTTGGTGTATTTGGGGGTCTGGTTCAGGGTTCTTGCCAATTATCGAGACACTCAAAACCCGCTGGGCCAGGTCGGCTATCCCGACATCAAAACGGTTGCCACTGAAAATCATCTTCAAAGACATTCTGTGTTGAAAATTAAAATAAAATGGGTATAAAGTGCTGCTTCTTGTGAATAATAATATAGGTTATAATTTATAACATCACTTGCCCAATAAAATACAGTAGGCATTGTGAAATTCAATTCCGAACAGTTTGTTGCATCAGCCTTACTCCAGTTTAATGCAAGAAGGGTAGAAAATAAAACACCCTTGTTTGAAAGTAAACTGTGGCCTTTGCACACCAACCATCCGTTCCTTGGTCTTTGTCAATTTATTATTGATTAGTTCCTCACCTGGAATCCTCGGATGCAGTGGGGAATAGAAAGGTAATGACACTCCGTATTGGAGCGGTGTCCTTGCCCATTTTCCTCCAATCGAGACTTGTGTAGTTTCACTGTTTTCACTTTGAAATTTCCCAAATTTTATTTTTCAGATTGTGTGTCGTCCCCCTGAAAGTGAGTCCCCCATTTTTCCCCCACAACATAAATTCTGGATCTTTCACTGTTTGAAAAATAATACTTGATTAATTGATTAGTTAAAATGCATGAAAGTACATTCGCTCTGACCTGTAAATATTCTTGTTTGAACATGGTTTAATACCACAATCATGTTACACGCCTTAAACCTTCGGTTTCTTGAATCTTCAAGTGAAACTGGACCAAGTGGTATTTAAATCAATCCTTTTGTGTTCAATTTGACAAATCTTCATTTAGGGTCCATCAATTGGATGGAGTAAAATGAGGATTTTTAGCTTAGGAACGGTTACAATGAAGTGAAAAATATCTCACAGAAATGCACAGTTTATATTTTTATAATTGTTGATTTTGATTTAGAGGGTTTTATTGGGGCAGTCTGTAACTCAGGTATATCTTCGCCTTAAGTTTACGAAATTGATATCACACTGTAATACCGCTTAGATTTGCTTTTAAAATGTTGAAAGGCATTTGTGCTAAAAGTCTTGATCGATTTAAATGTATCAGATAATAAATAAGCATTGCATTATATTTTAAAATGACCCTACACTGTAGAACATGTTCGTAAAATAACGTCGTTTGACTGGCCCAGGGACACAACAGTTAAACGACGTTGTTAAGTTATTGGCCCGTTTCGAGTCCCTTTTTACGTTATTATTGACGTCGAAGTCCCGGAGACAGTCAAAAACGTTTGTAGAACATTTTAACAGTGGTATGAATGTAATACTTCAAAATGAGGGATTTTATCATATTTTTTCTGCTGATCAAAAATTATGATCACTTTTAGCAAAAGTGCGCAGTAAACCAATTTCTTCTGTCTAAACAAAACTGATGATGACCTCTTCGTCAGAATAACTCCGTTTCTATTATGTACATAACTGTAATTTTTTGAATGACTAACAATGTGTTAATTAGGTCAAATTTGTAGAAAAAATGCTCAAGTTGCTGATATGGGTTCTGGCCATATCAAATGAACGTTGATACGAATCTTGTCATTTTTTGGTAAAAATGGCCAAAAATATGTGATTTTTTCCTCCAATTGGTACTTTAATTTCTTAAACTCACAATTTGATATCAGCCGTGTGAAATTTATTCCTCTTTCATATGCACAAATTGCGTTCCAGTTAAAGATTGCAATCGAAAGTTACGGCTAAAATAAAATCGTTTTCGTGAGTCAAATTTTTTGGACCCATCTGGATTTCCTATTTTTTGTCGTCAATCGTTGTAAAAATAATCCCAACATCAGTTTTCTGATGCCCCAAGTTTTCCCGCCCCTACTTGAATCTAGTCACCAAAATTTTAGTAGAGGCAGCCCGGGCAAATAGTTCATTTTCAAGATCCGTGTCCCCGAACTAGAGGGGTGGCGATAGCATCATTTGATCTCGGTACTAGTGTCCACTATTTAAGTAGCAATCTCTTTACAGACACAGTCGTAGCATAGTGGATAAGGCATCTGCCTAGTGATCGGAAAGTCTTGAGTTCGAATCCCTCTCCATCGCAGTCCTAGGGAAAAACCTTCTAGAGTTACATCGGTGCTCGCCATTAATTGTATAAAAATTAATTTTGTTACACATTGGGTGGGTAAAGACTGCTAATTTCTCATTTCCTATATTTTCGGTTAACAAATGTATCAGTCCATTTGAATCCAGTTGTGTGTGGGAGGTGTTTGTATGTGGATGTGTTTGTGTGTGTGTGCCTGGTACATGATGTGTGACCCTCTTACCTACTTTAGTTAATATTGTATATTAGATTTGCCGAGTCAGCATCAGTTTCAGCTCGTATACTAGTGCTTTGTCTCTGAATGTTGTGTGTGTTGTATACCCCGCCTGCTCACCATTAGGTGGCGCTTCGAGGTCTGTTTATATAACACGCTAGTAGCCTCATGGAATGGGCAATCCCTACAGCCTCTACTCTGGGCCATAATTTCTTGGACATGAAAAACCGCGGTTGCTCGTTGCGCGTACTGCGCCTACGTGCACACGAGAGGTGCGCCGTTTTGCTGGAAAGGCGGGCGTGCGTTCTAAACTGTCACAAGAAATTATGAGCCAGAGAGTAGTGATCGTCACGTACAACGTCTCTCTTAATCATGGCAGCACAATGATAGCTGTTAAGCTAAAACCTTAAATCGAAAAGAAAGTTGAAAGGGAATTCCTACCTTGTCATACATGTCATGGGGGAAAATGAAACTGCTAGCAAGGAATAATAAAGCACGTGTACAGACTTGTACCCAAAACCTTGACATGAAGTATCGGGGCAAATAACTAAACATTGCAAATCAATCAGTAACATCACTTTCACTGAAATAACGGCACGAAATCAGCGTAGGCATCAATCAACCAAGGAATTCCCTTATCCCCACCGTTTCGTACACAGTTGACAACTCTTCGTCAAGATATTACCTTCACTCATTTGGTGAACGAGTCTCGGAAACTGTTAAATACTTGATTAAAAATAGTAGAACGTTCCTGATCGAAGAGCCGAAATTGTTTCAATACACTCAATATCTAACGTAAACTTAAAAAAATCACACAAACTAAAAAAACCTAACCTTCCAAAATCATATATCTCGACGGAATATGGGCAACACAGTCCACCCCGAAAGGTGTTGGATCGAAAATCTGGGAATTTGAGTTCCAACACACTGGGAAAGGACAGCAGTTAGTAATTCCGCATTTTGGAAGTTTTGGAAGCTAAACTCAGCTTTGTCGTCAAAACAAACTTTCCAAGAATGGATGGAAACACATTTCCAAACATACATAAAGCAGGGGCCTCAATCGCGTTTGGGGGTACATTATATATGAGGACTCTTAATGGTATTGTGTTAGTGTAATTGTGCCCTCTTCAAATTTTTAAATCATCGGTAAAAAATATTGCGTACCCGGCGAGCGCAGGGAGCTGTAAAACGCCCCTGTTTGTGATTTGCACACGTTTACCTTTTCCACAGACATCAAATACGCGGTAAGTGCCAGAGGCGGGCGGCGACCAACTGAAAATGATGACCTTTTGGACGCTAAGTGCATCTACGGCTAGACAAGGCAGTCCGTAAATAACATTTTAAAACATACATCATATTTGTCATTATGGTGTGAGGAAAAAATACATGGCTAAACCGAGGATGCAAATCATGGATATGGTCTTCCTTATTGTCTACTAGACAAGGTTTTGATACTATTGAAGAGAGTTGGGTCATTCCATGCCAATTCAACAAATCGAGTTCACCATCACCTCATGGATTTCTTTCTTTTTTGGTGTATTGAGAGATATTCATGAGAAACTAAAATCCTGAAAATTTGAGCTCTGTACCTCTTTTCGTTTTTACGCTACAGCAATTTTAAATTTGAGGGGGGTCACCTCAAAAACATGTACCGGTGTGAAATTCAATATTCAGAGGTGATCGTCAGATTTTCGGTGTATCCTTGGTGTAAGCCCTGGGTGAAAGAAATCAATCAAGCCTGTACCAGGGGCGGATTTAGAGGGGGCGCACCCGGCGCGCGCCCCCTCTATTTTTTGCAGAGAACAGGGCACCCAGCGCCGCATATAGCGCGTATTGTAGATATTTAAAAATGACTTTTTACGTCCAAGCTTGGTGATGTGACAATATCATTCCAAGATCATTCCAAGATCATTCCAATCCCGTGTTGTTCGACGCAAGAATGAATAGGTGTTAACCGTGGTTCCTGTTTCCTGATATTTCCTACAACGATTATCAGATACTGGCAACCAGATTTGTTTCTGTCAATACACACAAGCTCATTATATATTTTAAATGTCATAATGAGACTCAGATAGCATATACCTGTAACACTGCTTGTCTGGTTGTAGTCGTTCACGCAGAATTTGGCTGCCGTCGTTGAACCTTTTTATAATTTCTTGATGTCTTTTTGTAAATATGGGTCCCAGACGACACTACTGTATTCAACAATTGGTCTCACCAAGGCCGTGTAAGCAGTTGACTTGCCCTTGCGGTTACAAAACCACAAATTCCTGCGTAAGAAACCAATGGTTTTATTTGACTTCTTAGTGATGTTGTTAATATCTTAATAGCTTCCTCTAAGGAATGACCACAAAAGTAAAAAATAGTAGTCGGTGAGTTCTTTTTATTGGTGACATGACATTCATGACATAACATTTGGAGGCACTGAATTCCATGAAGCCATTTATCTTGTCTCTCTTGAAGTTTGTGCAAGTCTTCCTGAAGTTGACTATAAGATGAGAATCTGTTGTACCGGATGAATAAACAACGCAGTCATCTTTATATCTGCAAATAGTCTGGTCTTGCAGAATAAGGTATATAATAAATCGTGTATAATTGGAACAACAGTGGTCCCAGAACTGCCCCTTGTGGAACTCCAGAGAACAAAATAGCTGGTCCAGAAGCTTGTCCATCACAAACGACTCGTTGGGTACATCCAATAATGAAATCATTAATTCACTCGACAAGGTACACTGTAACTTGTCAATGAAAAATTCATTCTGCACACAAAGAGGTTTAGCCAATCAGCATTTGCAACATTAGACACGCCTCCACTGATTGCTTTGTCTCATTGCTTCTGACCTCAAATGACCCCAAATTTCACTTATTTCTTCTGAATTTGCTAGCCTTCCATTTGCCATGAAAAGCCTCCCATATTAAACTTTAAAATTTCATCTTTCTGGCAGTACTACTCTTTTATGTCGACTTTTTCTGTACACTGGCGACTTTAAGCTTATATTTTGTGTGTAAAATAAGTATCTGAAAAGTTCACACTAACATTTACTGCATGGCTGTTAGTATTGATTATTCACCATCCCATTCAACGCCCAATTACCTCCTATTGAAAGGGGATTAAGAGCATGCTCATAAAACGTTGAAGACTGTGGATTTGAATTGAGTGCTGTGAGGTTAATTGAACTTTGACCTACTGGTCACTGTTATAAAATTTTAAATACAAAAGATTATTCATTGAAACTTAATTACAATGATATTTATATGTTTTCATTGGTTACTTAATATCGGACTGTTGATTGTCTATTTATATTATCATGTTCTGATAACAAATATAGAGTTTGTGTAATATTTAACATTTCATAGTCAAAAAGTCAAAAAGTAAAAAAATTCTTTACGGATAGCATTGAGGCTAGTTACAATGTGCAAGGCTACCAGTTATGCCATGATATTTCAAAATTCTTAAGCAGTCGCTGGTGAGGCACTTTGTCGAAGGCTTTGGAGAAATTGAGGATGGCCATATGAGTTATTTCGCCCAATTCCATGATATACGTCAGGTTGTCAACTGTTTTAATGAGCTGGATATCTGATGATCTCTTCGCTCTGAACCCATGTTGCGAATCTGAAAGGATTTTATGTTTCTATAGAGGTTTCATAATATGAGAATGGATCTGTGTTCTAAATTTTACAAGTGATACATGTCATAGATCAGACGATAGTTGGCGGTGTAGACTTATCCCTTAAAGATAACGACCATATTGGCTTGCTTCCAATGGCACCCTGCCTGAGACAACCGATGTCGGGAAGAGGTCACTTCCTTCTGCAGAAACAGGATTTGATTCCAATCTTGAGGTTTTCCAGACTTCTTTGCCTTATTATAAGCTATTTTCTTCTTCCCGCATAACATACGGTGTTGTCTGTTAAACCAATGTTAAGTTGAATCTGGTAGTAGTCATACGACTTGGACCATCTCTTTCCGTAGCTTTCTTTAGAGCCTGCTCAATTTGATCCCATTTCTCTTGAACCGTGCCTGAGGTATCTGCAAGGTAGTCACTCTGAAAACTGAGCATGTCCTCCTTTAAGCCAAGCCACCCACATCTGCCTAATAGATCTCAAACGACCTTTCTCATTTGTCTTTTTTCCTAGCAGAATGAAGTTTTAAATCAGCTATAATGATGTCATGGTCACTGATACCATCCTCAACTTTCACTTGGTTGAAGATATTACAGTTGTTGGTGAATATCAAATCGAGGAAGCTCTTATTTCTTGTTGGTTCCTTGACCATTTGTTCTAGGTCAAACTCCACTGTCACCTCAATCAACTTCTCAGCAGTTTTCTTGCAGTAGATAGAGCGAGTTGGTTTTGATTAACAGTTTCCCAATCAATATTAAGCTGATTTAAGTCGCCTGTCACGATGATATCACTGGGAAGAAATTTGTTACTTAGTTCCTCCAGTGACATTTGGAGAGTGACAACTGAACTCATATCTCTATGGTTTGGATAAGGATAAGACTGTCTGCTTTTCAGTTCAAGCTTAATCCATATAATCTCTTTCTCCAAGTTGATCTTGACATCTGTGCAGATTAAGATATCCTTGACTGCAAGCAGTACTCCGCCACGTTGATCCCTGACTCTATCTTTGCGAATGATGGAGTAACCGGTAGGATATTTGAGATATCAGTAGTAAGCCATGTTTCCGTGGCCTTTATTCAGTCTGGTTGATGCTCATCAACGAGAGCCTCCAGCAGGGCTAACGTAGTTTTGATGCTTTGAAAATTGAAGAATCTTAAGAAGACGCTTGTTGTTGGATCTTGATTTCCCTTTCTCTTTGGGGGTTATCTCCAAGTTGAGGTGATGGTTATCTTTAAGCAATTCCACTCGAACGACTGGTCAGCCATGCCACTTAGCCCTTCCTTGTTATTGACAATCAGTGTTGTATATATCATCTGCATACCTTATGTTCCAGATGGATCTACCCCTAGCCACAGTGACTTTGCCGCTTCTCTATGGAAGACCTTTTCTCAACTTCTCCAATGATCTTCTCATCAACTGCATTGTAGAGGAGAGGAGAAAATAAACATCCCTGTCTTGCTCTTTTTCAAATCGGAATGGTTCCCTTCTCTGATTTTGTACTCTTGCTACACCGGTTGGGCCTACATCAAGTTCTTATCCAACCATATTAGTCGAAAGCCTTGATGTAATCAATAAAAAGCGGCTATAATTCCTCTTCCTTCTGCTTTTTCACCACTTTCTGGATTACATTTCTGGGATGGCATCCGCTGTTCTCTTTCCTGGCGTGAAGCCAAAGCTTAAGCCGTTGTCTATGGATCTCGAGTAAGATTTTTAATGGCTGTGGATGGATGATGTTCCTTGTGCTTTTTGCAGGCTTGTGTACCAGGTATCTCGGGCAGAGCAGCTAACTTCGACACCCTCCAGTCATCTGGCCACATACCAGTCTCCCATATTGTATCAATTATCCTCTTCATGACCTTCATCGTAGTTATGCTTACGCTGGTATATCATCCATACCCGTTGCTTTTGCATCGTTGATCTTCTTGATCGCTGCTTCAATCTCACTCTCCAAGACTTCTGGTTCTTCTTCTCCTTTGTCCATAGGATCTTCTATTTTGCCATTATGTATTGATACCGTTTTGGCAAAATAATCTTTCCACCTTGCACAGGTACCACTGATATAATGGGTTATACTTCCATTCTCATCCTTTATTCCAATGTCAAGTTTTACTCCTTTGTTCCGAGATAACGCCTTCACTGTTTTGTAGATGTTCTTCGAATCTCCCATTTGTTTGTGCCACCTCGGCTTCTTTTAACCTTTCTCTAAATAATACCAATTTCTCTATATAATATCAAAGCCTTCTTCACCTTCTTACATGCATCTTTGTAATCCATGCTACCCATGTTTCTAGCTGCTCGTCTCTCTTTAATGAGTTTCCAACAAGTGTCATCAATTCAAGGTTGTATCCCCTCCTGTCTTTCTCTGGGCAAAGCTTCTCAACAGCATCAACCGTGGTCATTTATGAAGGCTGTCCATGTTGTATCATTCCCTAGATTTACTGATGTCCAGAATTGCAGTCTGCACTAATCAGCAACAGTGAATCCATGCACTCATCTCTATCTCTTCGTCTTGTAATGATGTAATCAATCATATTTTTATACTTGCCATTTTGGGAGATCGAAGTGTATCTTTCCTTGTTACGATGCACGAAACAGGTATCCATGTTGTTATTAGCCCACACAGTCCCAGTGGCAAACTGCAGGTTCATTTTGTTCACCAAGCCAAAACGTTCCGCATGTTGGACGCACCATATCCTCGCCAATCTTGGCATTGAAGTCACCCATCATTACTAGTCTCTCCTTGGGTATCATATCAACACATTTCTGAATTTAAAGCATAACATCGATTGTAGCAGTTGGCATGTAGACTTGATTGATGTTTAACGGTTGTGGTTTGCATCAATGATGATTCGATCACTTATATAGGTCTAACTTCAGCGACCGCTTTGTTGCATTTTGGTGACACCATGAAACCCACTGCTGCAAAGTGCTTGTCTCCTCCAGAATGCTAAAGATTCCATCCATCAGCGATCTTTTAATTGCCATTGCTGGTCCAGCGTGTTTGAGCTATTCCAAGAACATCAATCTTCAGACGGCACCTTCTCTTCTCACCTACTCTGCAGTGCTACACTGGAGCATGTTGTAACATTTCATGTACCGATATTAAGAAGACTTCTGTTTTCCCCACTATGCTTCAGCAAGGATCCTCTACCTCCCTCCGACGCAACTGACATCAAAATTACTGCCGGCACCGTTTACGCTGTTCGCTACATTTTCTATATTGAGTCAACGCCTTAAAGATTGATCTTATTTTTAATTCCATCAGGGTGTCCAACCACCCTCCTCACCAATCTCCAGAGGAGTTGATGTGGGAGACGTTCAGTCGCCGTCGATCCGACCCTGTAACAGGTAGTACTCGATTACTGCACAGGTTATTAGGAAGGTGACCTGACCTGACACAGTTATACACCACTAACTCTCTTACACACCCGTAATTTTATTTATTTTATGTACAAACTGCCACTTTGAACACCGTTTCTTCACTTTTAAAACTCTCACAGAGGAAAACAACAATACCATGCAAACAATCGCCAAATGACGAAACTTTCACCTACCATGTGGGTACGTCTAATACTGTGCAAATCGATGTCAAATTTTTGAGCGCGGAGTAAATTGCCTTATATTGACTGTCAAAAGGCCATTTGCTAGCGTACTTGGAGAAAACTTACAGTCTAACATGTCAATCATGAAATTCCACAACTTTTCTAATATTTTCTGACATTTTAAAGTACGTTTTAGATACTCATGCAGAAATAGTCCACCCAAGATTTTTGATCCTTACGGGAGCCAGTGGTTCATTCTCTTTAAAGATAAAGGGATTAATGGCAGATTCTATTGAGTAATCTAATATCCACGTGCTTCCATATATTAAAACTAACGTCCCATCTGTTTCTAACCGGGATGGAGTGAAGGAATAATAGAAGGTGAGAAGGAAAAAAGTCGAAAAGTTCGGACCAGCGATTTCGTGCCCATACGAATCTTCGTTTGATGACACAATCGCTACATCTGTGACATTTTTCTCACTCATTGCATTGGTGTTTTGGTGTTTGGTGCGGTTAGGGTTAGGGTGTATATGATTGTAGTACGTCGTAACAAAAAGCCACAGCCAACCCTGGGTTTATAGGTTTCAGGGCAACCACTGACTGCTAAAATTGTACAAGGTGAATGCGCAGTTTATAATACCGTTTTCTTACAAAGCGACTTCGGTTGTTTCCAAATGCCTTATCTTACCAGTACAAGAGCGACCATTCCCTTGAAAGCCATCCATACACCTGCATGTAAAGTTTCCCTCGGTATTGATGCATTCACCAACACAGGATGACAGTCGTGGGTCGTTTCTGCACATTCATTAATATCTACATAGGAAAAAAAATTGAAAACGCTGTTTGAAACAACTTATCTAGGTAGAGTACGGTAAAAAAATAACACTATACCATATAATCGTCCATATAAAAAAAAAAATGGTAGAAGTATTTGACATAAATTTGTAACATATAATAAGCCAAAGAGCACTAATATGTCACTTTTGGTTATTGGTCAAAAGTATGTAAATGATAAATGATACATAAAAAGGCAACCTTGACTTCAAGAAATGTCTCGGCAATGTTTTTATAAGTTTTGTAAAGACAGTTTTATTTTTTCAGTTTTAATTTGGATGGGCAGTGTATTCCAAAGACGGGGAGTTGCAAGAGCAATAATTTATCACCCAAGTGCCATTGGATTTTGTTTCTTGAAGAAGGTGCATATTTCCAGACGATGAGTGCGAGTTGGCATATTATTTGATAATAGCTCAGATAAAAAACATTGTTGGTACATTATAAACAGTAAAAGTTTAAAAACAATTCCTTGAGCAATAGGAAGCAATGAATTGCTTCAAAATTGGTGTGATAATTAACAACATTTCTGATGGTGCGGAGCTAGCAGCAGTGTTTTGAATTTTCTGGAGGTGATGAAATTGGTTGCATCAATGTTTGAATTTTCTGGAGGCGAGTGAAGTTGATAAGCAGGGAGTCCCCCGGGGGAGTCCATAAGGTAGAGCGTTGTTGTTATCGAGTCAAGTTAAGAGTCGCCAATATGAACATGTTCAGTATTTATCTTGGATAATTGTTGACGGGAACCAAATAGTATTTCAATATTCATTTGTGTAATAAATTCTTAAACTTTTTTTTTGCACAAGATGAAGGTATACAATAATGCATACATAATGTTCTTAGCAAAATTTACAAATTAAGTGTAGATACGACCTTGTTGCACTCCAACTAGAAGTTCTGTGAATACAACAAAGTCGCGTCTTTGAAGATTGTTGCACTGAAAACATTTTCAAGTAGATAATGTAACAAAGTCGTAACTGCGACATAGGATTTGTTACATTCGCGACATTTTTTAAATTCTAACTTACAAGAACGGCCATTACCCACATAGCCGTCCATACAACTGCATGTGAAGTTTCCCTCGGTATTCGTGCATTCACCAAACATAGAGTGGCAGTCGTGCGTTCCCTCTAAACATTCATCAATATCTATAACCAGAAAACACCTAATATAATTAGAGTCAATTCGTTATAGGCAAAATAGACATATTTAGGGGCAAAAATGTGCAAAAGTAATTATATTACATTAACGAAAACATACCATACCTTGCGAATATCGATATGTGAGTACAACAAAGTTGTAGCTGCATATGCATGCTTTAACTTTGGCTGCCTTATTTTACAAGTTCCCAACATTTTCAAGAGGTTGGTCAACATATTCTGATTCAGCGTCCTCCAAAATATAGAAAAAACATCTTCAAACCTTCTTCCCCAAAGTTTTAGAATAAGATTCTGATTTATAACCCTACTAGTGTTTTGAAGAGAGACGATGAAGTTGCTTAGCAAGACGTCCATAAAGTAGAGTATTGTTGTTATCAAGCGGTAACAGATGAATTAATTATATGTTCAGTAGCATCACACTAGGTATTGCAATTCTGCTTATATTACGAAAATGAATTGCTGAAGACGCTGAGACATTTGGAAATGTGCGGTTTTGATTTCACAGTCACAGAGGAGTCAAAATTTGCACCAAGAGTCACCAATAAATCTGAATATGTTCAGTATTTATCTTGGATAATTGTTGACGGGAACCAAATAGTATTTTGTTTATAAGCTTAAAAGTTTGATTTCGTGTAATTTTCATGCTCATTTAGTAATATTTACTAAAATGAAACAATATTTTTGCACAGAAAAGTAATAGCCCATACTGCATACAATAAGTTTTTAGCAAATTCAAAAAATAAGTGTAGATACGACCTTGTTGCACTCCAACTAGAAGTTCTGTGAATACAACAAAGTCGCGTCTTTGAAGATATGACTTTGTTGCATTGAAAACTTTTTCAAGTATATGATGTAACAAAGTCGGAACTGCGAGTTGTATTCGCGACATTTTCAAATTCTCACCTTCACAAGAACGCCCATCACCCTTATAGCCGTCCATACATCTGCATGTAAAGTTTCCCTCGGTATTCGTGCATTCACCAAACATAGAGTGGCAGTCGTGCGTTCCCTCTAAACATTCATCAATATCTATAACCAGAAAACACCTAATATAATTAGAGTCAATTCGTTATAGGCAAAATAGACATATTTAGGGGCAAAAATGTGCAAAAGTAATGTATTACATTAAAGGTAACATACCATACCTTGCGAATATCGTCAGGTGAGTACAACAATGTTGTAGCTGCGTATGCGTGTTTTAAAGGAGAAGCGTATGATGTTCAAGGCGCGCACGGCAAACATAGCAACAATTCTCTGAAAGTGTTCAAGCTTTGGGCTCGTCGACTCAGAGTGATGACTGCAGGGTTTTTTTAGTTTAACGTTACGAGCGCGTCAATTCAATTCCTATTGATTTTGATTGCATTCTATATAATATGCTTTGAAATATTTTACTGATATGAAAGTATACATTGCTACATATATAACCGAATATTTATTGAAAATGGCTTTATCGTACCATTATCGTGACGTACAGGATGAAAAGTATA
This sequence comes from Ophioderma brevispina, assembly GCA_023653785.1. Taxonomy (NCBI): domain Eukaryota; kingdom Metazoa; phylum Echinodermata; class Ophiuroidea; order Amphilepidida; family Ophiodermatidae; genus Ophioderma; species Ophioderma brevispina. The sequence goes on from JAMKCH010003759.1 coordinate 47,603, forward strand.
CACTAATGCCTACATAAATTTTTAGCACATTTAAAAAATAATGTAATACGAACCCTTGTTGCCTCCAACTCGAAGTTCTGTGAATACAACACAGTCGCGTCTTTTAGAGTATCGACTGTTTGCATTGAAAATTATTTTCAATAATATGATGTAACCAAGTCCGGGAACTGCGAGATAGGACTGTTGTATTCGCGACATTTCAAATTCTCACTTTCACAATAACGACCATCTCCCTCATAGCCATTCGTACAGCTGCATTTACAGTTTCCCTCGGTATAGTGCAATTCACCCAAACACAAGATGACACCATGGGTTTCTTCTGCACACTCATCAATATCTGCACACGGATACGACAGATATGTTGAAAGTGATAACGGCACACATGTTGACATCTATTTGGTTTTTTGTCAGAAAAGAAGATCACTAATTATTTTTTTGTTATTTTTTTGTTATCGACTGTGTCATATTAGCCCAATTTTGTGATAAAAAATATTATGTTATGTCTCCATTTTATTTGAGAAAAGATTCTAATGGGGACTAGTATGTATATGCTGGAAAAGTGGAAAATGTAATTCCCCTAGTGCATGTTGAGCTCATACACCTGTTGTTATAACTAGATCATTGTGCAAGAGATGAACTCGGAATTCCCACTGTAAATGTATAAAACAAGTCCTTGTTTTTTGCTTGAGATAAACAGATTCCAAATTAGGTGAGTTTCCTATGATGTTATTAATGTAGATATGCAAGAAGCTTATGGTAATTTATGTGAATTCATGACAGTGCACGGTTATGTTTTATGCATGATATGTGGGTACCATCTAATTTACGAATTTGGAATTCTGAATTGTGAAGTCCTTTATATCATGAGAGATTTGAGAATAATAACTTTGCCAGCGCCAGTAACCAGGAGGCTATGCAGAGATAGTCAAGCTAGACCTGATCTGCAATTAATGGAGATTTGTGCATTACATAGTGCCAGGATTTATTACATGTTTGATGCCACCATAGCTTCAAAGCTGAACTGCCTGCTGTAGTCTTTTAAGAAAACAGAAGCTGCGGTTTTGGCATCATCAAAAGGGATCCCAGTTTGCTGGTCTGATTGTTTTGCGAAATTAGTGTTCGTCGAGGAATCTTGAAAACCTTGTCGTTGACAAATGCGTTGACAACGGTTTCCTTCAGGATGAGAAGATTCCCATGGAATATTTCCTCTGTGGATTTATTATTTTGTATCTGTCAGTTTGAGGTCGTCGCTATGGACGACTTATCTCGTTTGAACTGCCAACGCTTTTAACCCTGGACATTTAGAGGAACCCTTAGTAACTTATGTTAAATTAATGAGTGGTAAGTGTTATTGTAATATTGTTTTGGACCTTCAACTTCTTGAACCAATCGGATAAAAAAATCATTCCAAACAGTGTTATTAATATGGAAATTTTAATTCATTTGTGCACAAGGCGCGTTTATTAGTGTTTGAAGGGAATTTTGATCTTGGGGTTTTAAGGTTTCTGGGCAACAATTGACTACCCACATCTACCTTGTGGACACGCATTTTGTAATACCGTTTTCTTACAAATCGACTTCCAGTTGTTTCCAGAATGCCTTATCTTACCAGTACAAGAGCGACCATTCCCTTGAAAGCCACCCATACACCTGCACGTGAAGTTCCCCTGGGTATTGTTGCATTCACCAAACTATGATGGCAGTTTGGTGGGTCGTTTTAGAATGTTGATCTTGTTTGGTAAAATGCCTTGTCTATTGGACGTTTTTCATCCAGTAATAGCCAGTGTGTTTTACATAGCTATAACTCTCTATTACTAACCCCGACTATGCTTGTTAAGTTCATGTTTAACATTCGTTAGATGCTGATTGGTGTTTGTATATAATCTGGTTTGTACAGGGTGTCCCAAAAAGTGGTGCAAGCAGATAAACTCCGGTTTCTCCAAAACTTCATTTTCATTTTCATGGAGGATATTATTTGTACTATTTTGTATAAACTGTGCAATTCCCATGACAATCCGCCCATGCATGCCAGAGATATAAACGATTATTAAAGACCCTCTGTTTTCCATCCCTTCCATGGGAATTTACCAGTAGTGAGTATCGGCCATCAGATAGATTTGTGGTTCAATCATTGCATTTGACTAAATGATAATCTAAAAACCTGAAGGTGATATGTATCTAGAAACAATATCTTACATGATACTACTTAAAATAACTTTAAGCTGACAATACGCATTCTAAAGTTTCCTGTTGAAATATTATTGTCGGGAAGAATACAGATTTTTAATAAAGCAATGGGTGTTGCTGAAATGAATTGTAGATTAAAGTAAATTGCACAGTAAGAAATTAATGACAGGTGTGATCCGCTTCGACTTTAGTTCACTGGAAATGAAGACAGTTCCCCTGTTTTAATTGTTTTGTTATAAAACCTTCACCAAGATGAAAAACTTCAAGAAAATTGTATCTGTTTGGTTTGGACCCCAAAATTGCCAGGCAAACAGGTTACTGCCGAGCAAAGGACTTTCCTGTCACTAACTATTTTAATTTCTTTTCTGTAAAAGAATGGACTTCAGTATGACCATTTACAACACTGTGCACTTAGCTTACAGTTTAGATATTTATCCACAAAAACTGGCAAAAACTGCCCGGTCTGTTAGATACACAAAATAGAAACATACGGCAAAGTTTTGATTTGTGCTGCTCATAATTGTTTAGGTGCGACTGTAGGCTCAATCATTGCACGTTTATTATTCTATCCCTATTTTGGCCATTTAATAAACCTAAAAAACTAATATCCTGCGCATTTTGTGGTATTTCCCTTAGTTGTTATATTTAAATGGTATGGCCATGAATATACGCCAGGACTTTCTGTCAATGGGTTGAAATCGCTCACCCGACAGTATACGGACCAAATGATGTTTATCTGTTGTAAATCCCTTTGGAAGTGTGAAAAACTGAATGGCCTTTAATAATCGTTCATATATCTGGTTTTCGTGGCGATTGTCATGGGATTTTGCACAATTTATCCAAAATGATATTCACCATGAGGATATGAAACTCACCGTCCTTCAATTAAGTTTTTGAGAAATCGGTTTATATCTGCTTGCACCACTTTTTTGGGAACCCTGTATTTTGATTGAGTATGTTCTTAAAGGAGAACCCGTTCAACGTAATAATATTAAACAATATACACTATAACTAATTATTGACCACAGATTCGATGGTTTCATATTAAAACGGAATTTATCTAAATACCCTAACAATTATTAAAACCATGTAGTCTGACCATGTGCTATTTAAAAATCGCGCTTTTGTATAACGTGTTATGCGATACGACCGGCCCGTTTATATTGTCCTACATGCCAGAGGAAATACACATATGAAAGCATCATGTGTTAAGATGTGTGACGCTACTGTGCCGTCCGTATCGTGCATAACACAATACATCTTCCCATATACAGTAGCGCGAATTTCAAATAGCGCATTGTCAGACAAAAGCTTTAATTCTTTTAATGGTCGTATAATTCCGTTTCCCATGAACCACTCCATATGTGTTGCAATAATGTTTTTATAGCCTATATTGTATAAGTTATTCTTGATACAGGTTCTACCTTTGAAATATATAGTGTCTGTGGCAGCATAAGGCGATAGAGGGCCTTAATTTCTACCCAACCAGGGCCGGAATAATAACATTTGCAATCATAGCTAAAATTTATCATTCGGTGTGTGTTCAATACGTGGATGGCCAAATTGAAAGTGAAGGCCATTTGCATAACCAAACCCTTTTCCAATATGTCCAAAGTTTTTCAAGGTGATGGCGACTAGAGTCGGAATGTAGGCCGCCTGGGTCAAGAGGTCTCAATTACCATTGCAGAATTGTCTGAGTCATGAGTCTATTTTTCACGATGGCCGACATCGCATCTAAGAAAACCGATAATTCCTTATTAATACAAACCTTAGAAGACCTTATTCGATTTCAAAATTTAGGATAATTGGTAAAGCGCTTGAGCCTGTTTTACGGTGGATTTAGCGCTATATAAAAACTTGGCTATTATTATTATTATTGTTTTGCGGGATCAAAGAGTTCAATAAAACTAATTCTGAACTCTAAGATGAATATAAGAATATAGAATGTCGATGTTATTTAACATATGTCACTTTTTCCTGACCAAAATAGCCTAAATCTTTGAATACAATGACACAAGAGGTGTTAGAGTTCTGCCGATGTTAGATATAATGTGGCAAAGTACTAAGACAGATTCTTGGTAATTAATATCAATACAAATCAATCAGTAAGCCCTCCTTAGAACCTAACTGCGCGTTATGGCCCTATAAAAACGAAAACCTCCAAACCTTGCCTACCACCAGCCATGGGTACACGTGACCAGGATCTTTTGTTCGAAAATGCGCCGCCAGTTCTACCTCTTGACATTTCTGAACCAATCAATAATAGTTTCTAATTAATGTATACAGATTAAATTCAACATTCCGACCGTGCAATTCAGATATATGTTTTGAGTAATACACATTTTGTGTGGCACATTAGTGGTCAATGAATTAACATGACGCACACTCGTCTTGACAGTTTTGGAAATAATGCTGTGAAATCCTTGCACTAAAAACATACACTTGTCAAACAAAATCGGCATCCTAGGTGCTGTATAATATGAGGTTTATGATTTCGCCTTTTATATGTTGCCCATCTTGAAATAGTGACGAATGAAAACTTCCATTAGTTTTTTCATATAACGGTTTTGGTACCTATTTTATTGAACTCCTTGATCCAGAAATTTTTAATGTGACACCACAATATCTTCATAGAGTATATATCAATATGTAAGTTTGTGTCAATAATGCAGCCAATTCTTCGGAAAATGTCGGCACATGCCCACATTTTTTGATAGTTTTGGGAACATTTGTCCAAAATGTCTTTTAGGTATTTTCGCCTTATTATAGGTGCCACGCACCAACCCGTTTAAGGTGAGTGATACCGGGGCGGAATAAAAACATTTGATCATAGACTAACATTGACCGTAGAGAAGGTGGAGTCCATGATGAAACACGGGTGATGACAAAAATAAAAGTGCGTGGCAATTTGCATACGACGCCATTTTCCAAAATAGAGGCCATCGTAAAGCCTCGGAGTTCTATCCTGGTTTTATTTTATAGATAACCGTGCCCGCTAGATGTGAGGAATGCAATCTAAAAAACGCTTACTTATAGCACCGAGCAACCAAAACAGGAGATGCCCTTAATCATTAATCCAAAATCAAGCACTTTTCAACGTACACAGTAGCTCTGCACAAACTTAACTACCACCCACCCATTTCGTAGCCGTCCATCAACTACATGAAAGCTTCCGTCTGTATATGTACATTTAGAAAATATTAAATCTTCATCTTATTACTTAAAGAAATCAAATCTAGAGGGGAGATTCAGTAGACGTTCATATAGAACGTCCCATTGGTGCAAAGGAGGTATTACAATGATTCCGTCAGCGCTGTATGACGTGTGCCGTAGTGCTTGACGGAATGAATGGCAATACCTCATTTTGACATCAATGGGACTTCTATATTATATGAAACGTCTACCCAACAATTATCTAGTCAATTTGTAACTCTACTCGGTAGGAAATACTATTGGTGACATAGCTGCCCCCCCAAGATTTACCAAACTTGAAATGAATGTTGTCATCAGCTCCCAGCCCATTGCTATTGTATATGTGATTAATCCTGGCTAATCTTTCACTTGCCAGATCAATATTCCGATTACAAATCTAAAGTACAATGCCTGATCCCGGTATGATGCTTTGATATTGTGCAAGCAAAACATGTCACATCCTGTAAATTCTGCCAGGATGTGAACAACTTTCTTTTCTGTTCCAGAAATTGCACGAACCGCCACCTCCCCCTGGAACTCTTCCTGTTTGTACTGGTTTTTTTTTTTACAGAATGTAAACATCAAATTGTTTTCAAACGTGTGAAGTGAGTGATTTCAGTAGGGTTCTTTTCATTATGTCAATTTTTTTCATTCCATTATGTCCCTTTAACTTTGATTATAGTTGGTGCGGTTTTTCTTTTGGGGCATACACTTAGAAAAAAAATTAGTAGCATATCAAAGTAGTTTTAAGCCAACATTTTGTTGTTAGGTATTGTAGTACATTTTTAAAATTGAAACTTATTTTGCCACAGATGGAGAATATACAATAATGCATTTTTTTCAGCTAAACTAACATTAAGTGTTAGATACGAAACGGTTGCACTCCACCTTGAAATGTTGTGAATACAATGAGTCGAATCTTCGAAAGTATGACTTTGTGCATTGGAAAATCATTCAACAGTGAGTCGTAACTGCAGCGATAAGATTTCTCCCTCCCGACATTTTCAAATGTAATTACATAAGCAGTTTGTCACATCTCACCTGACAACAAGAAACGACCATCACAACCTTACAGCCGTCCATGCAAATGCATGTAAATTTCCCTCTGTATTCGTGCATTCACACAAACTTAGCGTGGCAGTCGTATGTTCTCTCTGAAACACTCATCACTATCATTAAAGGGAATGCCAACATACTTATGCATGTAGTCAATATTCATTATAGGCAGAAAGACATATAAGTGACAAAATATGCAAAAGTAACGTATTAACATTGGCCGTAACATACCATACTTGCCCTATCTCTACAGGTAGTAGACAAAGTTGTCAGCTGCGTTTTCATTATTTTAAAGGAGACGTAATAGGGATAGTCAAGGTACATCACAGAAGCAATGATAACAAGCACAGCAACTCTTCTATAAAGTATTCAGGCCATGGTCTCATGAGTCGAAAACAATACTTATGAGCATTTTTGAGTCATATACTTTGTACTTTACTTCAAACAAGAAAATCCATAAGTATTCTGGCTTAAATCCATCAAAAACTTGACTACGTACGAGTCACATCAACTGAAAATATTATAAAAAGTCGACAAGGCTGCATATCTCTCAAATGACATCATATAATTCAGAAAATAACAGCACAATACCAGTAGTATTATTTCTATTCGGCCTATGGTTAAAGTACTGCTGAATCGGCGTCCGCGGGTAAGTACTACGCACAATTAGAAAGAAAAACTAGGGTTTCGACCGAAAAGCAAGGTTTTCGATGAAGTTGCTTGGCTTTCTGCGAGAAGAAAGCTAAGTTTCTTGAAATCTTTGATTCTTAAAATCGATAAACTTGGTTTTGAAATTCGAAAAATGTGGTTTATCAAATTCGAGGTGGTTCTACTCCCCCTTTAAAGAAAATAGGAACGTTGTTGACATATCTAATTACATTGGTATCATCATAGGGGGGAATAAATGAAAATCAGTATACGCTCATCAAACGCTGATTCCACTCCAGTCCATAACGGAGCCACCACCTCCAAACATTGCAATTGGGAGACGTTGTGCTGTCTTTCTCCTGACACTATACGTCTGATATTTTGTTTTGCACAACATTTCTGAAGAGTACTGGGTGTGCCAGGTGCTATGGTCAAAGGAGGCACTACTTGGCCATGGGATAAAGCGAAAAATTTGTCCATTTTGATTACATAGTTCGCAGATGTAAACCATTTTCCCCTATAAAATAAAATAACATTTGATAATTACCCCATTTGAGTTGTTATGGCAATTTAAATGTTGCACATTTTCATTAAAGTGAATAAAATGCATCTCAATTTCTTTCTGATATCAGTGATCAAGGGACTAAACTATGATAGATGACTCAAGCAAATAATGGCATTATGACAGTAAATTCCACCGGTATCAGCGACAAAGGACTTCAGATTCCCTTTGTTAGTTGGAACTGAAGAGCCTTTGTATATCCATCAGTTTCAGTTGGA
>JAMKCH010003760.1:0-90136 GCA_023653785.1 Ophioderma brevispina
CGTCAATAAAATCGTTCGTTAAAACCCCCTGCTTTGAAGTCTGTGCATCCAGAGTCAACATTGCGTTATATAAGTTAGGATGGGTTGGTCTAAAGCCTACGGAAGGTCCAAACCTGATATTGACAACATGTGCATGGACAACTTTCTTAGACGCAAAAACGCTTTCATCATCAGCAACATAATGTCCAGGACCCACTGTCAACAACATCCAAGAAAGAAGAACTCGTACATGAAGCACAATGTATTGATATCGATGTCATTGCATACAAGAACATCGCATTTGTACACAGTGAACCTCTACTACGGAGAATATCCATGGTTATGCACTTATTACAGCCCTGCCTGGAAGAACAAGAGAAATGCAGCTACAGGAGGTGTGGGGGTTGTTTATCACCAAAGGGCTCTCAGGTCTGTGCCAACATTGTCAACTTTAATGCGCGTATCTTGAAGCGTACATGACGGGTAATCCTGAAAACAACAGTCATTGCTGTTACAGCCCCACACAAACAGGACATTCCAGAAGAAACTGTCTCTCACTTTTACAAACCAGCTGCCATCATTCATCATCCTCTACCAAAAGGCGACTACAAACAACCCCAAAACTACAGAGGAATCACATGTCACCACGGGACCCTAAGATCTACAACTCCACGCTGCTCAACAGAATCACTCCTCACATAGATCCCATTCTCGGACGGAACCAAAATTGTTTTCGCAAAAGCAGATCAAACCCTACCTCGATCTTCCATAGAAGGATCATAGAAGAGTTGAGAATTTCCAAGAGAAAAGCTTCAATTGTGTTGTAGATTTTTCCAAGGCGTTCGACTTGTAACACGGGATGTATGCTGTAGATTCTCGGCCAAAATCCGGTGTCCCAGAGGAGACTGTCAAGGCAATTGCCATCATTATGTGCAACCCCATATAGTTTTGTGCAGACCATGGATGGCCCACAACAACAATTGAGACCTGGCCCATGAAGAAAAAGCTAGAGGATAGACTAGATGGCACCTTCACCAGCTTCTAGCGAGACAAAACATACCATGTCGTGAGCAGCAAGACCAAAGCACCAGATATATGGAGATATCCCTCCAATTCATCTTCTGTTGCCCAACGTCATGCTCGATTGCCGGTCACTGTCATCGTGCGATTGATCAAGTAGTCTCATACGTCATATGTTGGAAGTTACCTTGCCAAAAACAGGGGTCGTCGCCCCTCCTTTAACTACATGATATGATTGCCTCGAGGATCCAGCAGGATCCATCTGACACCCCTACTTAATGACAATTAGGACATTTGGCGCTACATGGGGAAAGCATATCGGCTGCGGCCGTTAGATAGATAGATAGTCAAAATGACTCCACAGAAATTTGTTTGAGCTTACTCTATTTACTGAAACACAATCGAGTTTGATATTAAGTTTACTTTTTTTAAATATTTCCAAAATTCCCCACTGAGAATCGCTCTTTGTCATGTAATTTTGTTGATTTAAACCAACAAATCAAGTGAATTGTGATGTGTTCCAAAACCATGTAATAGTTCTTGCTTACATGACGAATAAAATTTGTTGCCTGAAACCAATATTAAACAAATTTTCAGAAGTTCATTGTTAATTTTATCATTTGAGAGGCTAGATGAGGATTACTAGCGGGCTGGGGTGTAGGCAAAAAAAAGAATAAAGTTCAAATAGAGAAGTGGTATTTACAATAAATTTATATATAATATAAAAAGCAACGGGCCCAGAATAGAACCTTGAGGTGACACCACATTTGATAATCTTGTGATCAGAGATCTGTTCTTAAAATAATTTCTTAAAACAAAAAAACAACCTAAAATTAAAAATTAAATTTGCAATTATAATGTATAAAGAAAGACATACATACCGGTGACTTACAGTGAAATTACACATGCCTTGCCCTTACAACATTGTTGACCAATGCTGAAGTCGGTTCCGCTCGGTGGACTGCAGGTAACATTTGGAACCTTCCCCGAGTTATCAGTAGCCAAGGGGGCTTCCCATACGACCATCGCATTAGGGTGACCAGGATCAGTTTTTTTCGTCAGATTACCAGGACAAGATTGAAATTGAGGTGCTTCCTCATCTATGAAAAATAGTTTTAAGAGTAGTACAACACATTTCTGCATGGTATTTGGATTAAAGTGGCACTGGCACATTTTCAACAAAATATGAACTTCCTTCAATTTCAAGTGATAGTCTAGTCAAATGTTATTAGGATACATTGTTTCCTTTTTAATTTATTTAGCTAATTCGAAGGCTAGTCCGACACTTGTATGGGGAAATATTTAATATGACTATATCTACACTTGGTGAGTGGTATCATTGCTTTATGTGATTGGTGGCAAGAAACCAAGAGAAATTTGGATTATAAAAACAAAGACAACCAATAGTTAGATCTCTGATTGCCACTAATGAATTGTTGCATCTGCAACAACATCAATTAAATCATTTGGAAGGTGATAGATGAGGCATTCAATGATAATGTGATCAGCCACATGTTGTTCTGCTCTGCTCTGTATTCGCAAGCTGGGTTCTTGGATAAGCCCCGCCTCCAAATGTCAGACTTGAGGGCCCCAAATCCTAGTGTCTGTTGAGTTTTACTCTGACATGTGAGATCAAATCCTGCGGTGGCTCATTGGTGACACATCTGTGCCAGTGGTTTGGCAATGCTTGCCACTGCTCTGACTACATCCTAGTTGTGCCGGATAGGTCCTTTCTCCTTGGAGTAAAAGGTCACCGCGATTTAAGTCTAGGCTGAGTCTGTTCCTTGGTGATGGCATGTTGGAGGTGATCTGGTTTCATTGCATAACATTGTGAAAATACTCCTGATAGTAGCTGAAATATAGCTATCTTTGCATTTATCATAATCGTATGGAGGACATTTTTGATTGATGTAAATTGTACTCTATAAATTTCAGGGATTTAAAAGAAAATCCTTTACACTAACTACAATCCTATGAATTAACTTTTAAATCCCTGAAATTTAGAGTGTACAAAATTAAGGATGGAAAATATTTGTTTTCATTTAATGCCCTAATCTTTTTCGTACTCAAGTCCTACCGTATTTTGACAGGACCAACATATACGATAAGCATATTTCAGCATGGTATTTGGATTAGGTCAAAACATTATTTGTGATGTTTTTTGTTTGTTTGTTAACTAGAAATGGCACATTACATGAGACCTAACATGGATTGTCAATTTAATCCATAGTTGTTACCATTGTGTCACAAATGTTGACATAATCTAGATTTGAGTTCAGTTAATTCACCCTTCGTCTACAAAGCCATATTTCCACGGGGGGGACATTGAAAATATCTACCGTCTTGCCGTCCGAGTTGATACACGCCCTGAGCAGGCCCAAATCATGATGTGTTTCTGTTCAAAATGTTGCCCCTACACATGACATTTTATCGAAAAAAATCTGCTATTAAAAAGGGATTTTATTAAAATAAAATAAACCATAAAAGCGGCTCTCGATCGATTACACTATTTTGAGCGGGGGGTAGGGTCTCTTATATGGTTGTCCTGCACTACGTCGATTAATCTTTCTCACGGCAAATGACGTTGTGTGAGACTGTGACAAAACGAACTGAAAAGTTGGTAAAACTTAGCGTTAATTGCAATGTCATTTGGACACACACTAGGGGGACCGAATCTTGGATTGCCAGTTGTCGATTTTCTTACGGGCTTCCCGATTCTCCTTATGAAATGTATAATGTGTAGGGTGATTCTTTTCTTTTTCACTTGAGTTGTGGATGTTTGGGTTTGCTGTATGCGAACAAAAAAATACTTCCGAAGGATATGTTGTGCTCTAAAATGATTTTCTTGCTGTTTTGTGACGACATGAAATTCTCGTATTACTTCATAGGATACAAAAATTATTTACAGCGTATAGCATTGGTTGCATAATATTAAATTAAAAAAAATATATCAAGGGTCTACATGATCTAGGGGTCCCAAGACTGAACTGGGTGTGTCGACAAACAATGCTATAACAAATCGGCAAAATTATTGCTTTTCAGTTTAACAAGAGGAGAATCATTTGACACAATCACATCCGAGCATTTACCCCAGGATATCTGTGTACTATCGTCATCAGAATCCGGACCTTATTTTCCTCTCTTTCAAGATGGGTATATTGGTGTATCTTTTAACATCATTATTAACTTGATTTCAATTTACCCCTGCACTACTTTTCCCCTTGCGAAAGAGAAGCAAGGTTCTGAGCAACAAAATCAATTTTAGCATGAAACTCTGAAGTAGTTCAGAGATAACCTTCAATGTGACCGTAATTTGAGTATATAAGCAATTTTTTTGCTGAAAATGATAATTAGATTTGAGAATAGGGATTTGCCGGGTGCCACCTGGGCATCCTTGGTCATTTTGAGAAATCCAAGTGGCGTCGCCATAAATGACAATATCTATTCAACCCTATATTATCAACTATGGAGTTAACTAGATATAGTACAGGATCCAATGACACGTGTATGGCACTTGTAACTTGAGTCATACTTCAAATTCAAAATGGAAGCCAAATCCCAATCATATTTAAAAATATGCCCTGAACAGCAAAATACCTGCGATAAAAAATAGACATGAAGTACTTGGTTATGTGTTAGACACAATAAATGTATTTCTGATACTTTTAAAATTGTAACATGACGTCAATCATATGGCCGGCCAAAATGTGAAACATCTTCAAAAAAATACTGGACCAACAATTTTATAGTATTACAGCCTTCAAATCGAAAGCAATTTGTCAATGACATTAGAAATGTACCTTGATCCTAAACAATGTACAACCTCACATTTCCAATTTGGTTTAAATGCACCAAAATCGAAATAAACCTAATATAGTGCAAAGTTTGTTCAAATACCATAGGAATTACTTTTTGTCACATATATTGCACTCGTTTTTTAAGTTGACACATTGTTATTTATCGGGATACCTGGTATCACTTGGGTATGATCATAGGGGGATTTCTATTTGTTTCATTGACACAATATTTATACTTAAAGTAATATATAGGAAATTGGGTCCAGAGTTTTTAAAGATATTCACGTTTTTGGCTGCCATGTTGATTGACTTCACTGTTACACCTTTAAAAGAATCAAATACATTTATTGGGTCTAACAACATATCTAAGTACCTTCATGTTTATTTTTTATTCGCAGGTATTTGCTGTTATAGGGCACATTTTAAAATTATTAGATTTGGCTTCCATTTTGAATTTGAAGTATGACTCAATATTACAAGTGCCATGCACTTGTTCATGGGTCTAGAGTATATTTATTAACTCCATAGGGTTGGCTTAATAAAGGGTCGAATAGATAATTATCATTATGGCGACGCCATCTTGGATTCTCAAAATGCCCAAGGATGCCCAGGTGGAACCCGGCAGATTCTTATTCTACACATCAAATCTATCATTTTCAGCAAAACAATTGTGTATATACTCAACTTTACAGTCAGGCCATAAACGTTGGACCATATCTCTCCGACGAAAGGGGGTTAAATGCTATGCACTATGGTCCGGATAGCAAAATTCACTTTAATTCATAAGTGATCAGCGTTGGCCGACGCTTATGTACAGATGTCAAGGTCGGTCAATTCAAACTGCCATATGTCGCTATAAAAACAATTTTAAAGCAGAACTGAAAACAAATTTGGCTGTTAGCCTTATGATTATGTGCATTACGCAATGTATGTGGCAATCAATGAACATGTTAATGTATATTCGCTAAAAAAAACAAGGGTGGGTGACCATGGTACGATATGCTTCTTTCTCTCACATGGAAAGATATTACCAAAAACGTCTCATTAACAATTTTGAGTTAAATCGGTCTAGCCGTTTGGTGAGTATATAGTAACAAAAATTTGCCCATAGGACAATGGAAGTTAATGTGGTCGACCATGCTTGGAGACGTTATTGTCATACATCAAACAGGAAACATATCCGGCCCTTAAATTTCACTGAGGTGCATTTCTTCTGATACCAAATCGTAATTTTGAATGGAGTAAGGAAGGGGAAAGGTTTCTCTCCGATGTAAATAAGTCGAAAACGCTCTTTGTTTTGCATGCATATCGTGTTATAAACAGAAAATCCTAGTAATGCTCTGTATGGTGGCCGCTATGACAGCAGTTAAACGGGTTGTGACAATTAAGCACCCTGATGAATTCATCATACTTGTACGGAATAAACTGCCTAATTCTGCAGTTTATCTGACAAGTCTGAAGAATTCATCAGGGTCGCTAATTGTCACACCCGTTTCAAAACTTCTTATACAATTAATATCCATTAATATCTGGAATATTCTCGTGGAGTGTTTTGGATAACGCTTCAAGTTCAAGTCTAGAGAAATGTGTATCTGCAACAAATCTCCTTGTAGTCTCATGATACACACTAGTCATATCCTTTTAGTTAAAACACTTTCTTTTTTGCCATTCATAAAGGTTACTCGAAAATGCAAATGCTACTGTTGTACTACATTTTAACTCTATGCATCATATACTTTCCGAAATGTCGGCGGGGAAAATCGCAAAACTGGAAATCCAGGCAGTTATCATCCTAATTTAGATCATCTAACTTGTGGAGATTGCAAACTGCCAACAAAATGTACACAGAATTCTTACCCATGCATTGCCATCCATAATGATCTCTTATCTTGTCGATATCGTTAGATACCATTGGTAGGGACTGGTTTAAAAGGCCTCACAAGTGTGTCGGTATTCATGCCACCAAATATAACACGACACTTCATGGTTCGTCATAATGGCAAAACCCAACGCCATATTTTGTTGTGTGATCTTTTCTCTTCCGACTTAAAATATGAGCTTGAACTTGAATATTACGTCTGAAATGGAAAATCACTATGTTCTTATGACGTGTTGGGGGGGGAATTGTAAAGGCATATCATGTAACTATAAAAAGCCATGGTTCAAAATTATTTGTCGTCATCTTAATGTGTTTTTATTTTCCCTCCAAAGCCTATTTCTTTTATGAATATTCAACTTCGTAATCTCAATTCGTGTTTATATTGTTACATACATTTTAAATGTTAATATTCTGGTAACGTTTCCTTACCGTATACCACAGCTTCAAAGTCTAGTTCACAGCGGGTGGATCAACATCGTTCGGCTGAGGTCGAAGCCACCTTGTAGTAGAGTTATATTTTACAAAAAACGTGATGGGATTGATCATTTTCCACCTCCTACTATTAGGTACGACCTTTGAGCACTTTGAAACTAGGCCTACCCGGCCTATCATAAGAAAGCAGGTCAAACTGGTTTTGCGTGATTCCAAAGTAGTTTGAAAAGTGACACCAGACCATACATGATGGCAAGCTCACCCTAGAACGGCCGGGGTTGGGTGATAGCTGAAGAGCACCACCTTTTCCAAACAGTGATCTCTTATGCTATCCCGTGTTGTTTGTTTTCTGAAAGAGATTTCCAGAAAAAAGTAGCACTTTCTTAATGCTTTGAAATTGCGCTCACTTTTCAAAAACCACATTTAAATTCAGGCGAGATCACTTTGTTTCTTTTCCAACTACGTTTATCATGGTGCAAGTTTCTAAGCGTTTGAGAGCAGTGAGAAGGCGCGGCAAAAGACATGCCTGTCCGATTTTATGGTCCACTCAATGAAAGTTTTGTTGTGGTGGTTTTTTTTAGACCAGCGATCTTTATTTTTCCTTGTCAAGAAATTCAACGGTTCTTCCTTGATGTTCTTGGGCGGAATGTTCCCTCAACTTATTAACTTCTTGTTTGACCCCTTTCATGTAATTTCATATTCCACTCACTGAAAGGTTGGAAAAAACGGTTACTCTTGAAGTAAATAGCTAATACTTCCCATTCTAATTTACTGATTAGAATTTTTGGTGTGAATTATCTTTTTGTCCAAGTGCTTTCAAGCTTATTTTCCTTTGGGCAGAGAGATACATTTTTCACAGAATGTTAGACAATTTTTGTAGGTGGGTTTGTTTTTTACACTGCCGGTGGTTCAAGATTTTCCCCTCAAAAACATGTAATGGTGTACCTCTTATTTTCATTGATGATTGTGAGGCCTAACTTTATTTGTTAAGGGTGTTTTGAAAAGTGTTCACTGATTTTGTTCAGCAAACGTTTTGTAATCATACATGCAATATGTTTGCTGAAAATTCCCAATATACTTTTAATTAGCCTATATTATGTAACATGATAGGCCATCTACCGATTTATATGTCGAGATATTGGGAAGTGCTAACTTAAAACGGCTAGGCTTATGTCTCCCATGTTTATTTTATGTTTATATCAATGACGCTTTGAAAGCAATGTACAAGACATTGCACTGGGAATTCAAACATACAGCAGTTATTAAAATTTAACGTGTATTTCAATTGCTTACACTGTTTTTTTCTTATTTTGCCGATTGGAGACATCGGACAAAGCAATTTAATTAACTATTGCGTACCGACTCATATCACGCAATAGCTTTCAAAACTGCTATTACTGGCCAAAGAAAATGAACGATGCGTGTGAAATACCGAAGAAACTATTTTGGGCGTGTTTTTCTAAGAGGACCTACAAAGTGCACGAGTTGGTTTAACTTTTTCCCCTTTGCCAATAAAATTTTATTATATAACAAACACCTTCAGACGACGTTGTTTCACAGGATGGTCTTATGCACTGCAGTTATTTGCTATTTAACGGAAAATGCCTTTATCTGTTACGGCATTCGTTTGAGACAAAATCTGTGCGAGACTCTGTCAGGGCTAGTAACAGCAACAAATCGTTTATTTTTTTTTTATTTAATGCCCCACCTTGCTAAGTGGTGTCTAAGACCTTAACTCTATAATGCCAGAAATTAGTGTAAAATTTACGTAATATCTGGCATGTATATTGCCAAAGGTTTCACCGTTAAAACTCGTATATTAGCTTAATTGCACTTTATTTCAATAAACCTTACCAGGCAGTACACGAAGGAGATTGGGTACCCGTAGCGAGGCCAACCACATGGTAACAAACTGTGTAACAAACAAATTAAAGAAAATGTTCAGCTAAAGTGATGGCAATAAAATACATTTTAAGAATTACTATGCCTCACATAATACGTTTTTAGAATTTGGTTGGTCAATATATTTTTTTTCAAGAAACTCATCCTTTTAATGAGTTCCACTCTGCCATAAGAATACTTCATTGTGCTAAATTCCTCCAATGACAGACATGGAAGGGAATAAAACTAAACGAACGAAGAGAGAGACGCCATGCATGTAAGAGGAAAGGAAATAGGGGAATGGAAGCAACGACAAGTAAGAGAGAGAATCTTGAATAAAGAGGACCTAAAAAGGGAAAGACGACAATGGAGAACATCGTGCGAGTGTCGTTTAAGTCAGGTAGGGACTCCCGATCGCAAAAGACGGCAAAAAAAAAAGGTAAAAAACCCTACAAGATGAGCAATCACATACGTATCAAATATTTAAATTGACATTTATATTCAATTCTATCTGTCTCTAGACATTTAAACAAATCTAAGTCGTGCTAATTTTGAATTTTAATTAAGTTATAATATAATCAACATTCTTTTGACACACGACTATCTGAAATAGTATCAATTTTGATATTAGGATGAAAGACCACATTTTTCTTATTGTCGTCCTGACATTTCAGCTTCCAAATCCCCCTGTTTCTTTCAAAAACAGAGATAAAACGAACTTCTTTTTTTTCAACATCAATTTTAGTACAGTAGTGAATCATAGGGCGTTGTGATATGTTTTATTGCCTTCTACCATTAACCGCAATCTTGTTTCCCCAATACTTGGTGGGTGTGTATGCATGTGCAAGGTTCTTATATCAAATGGAGAACATGATAGACATAAATCGAAAACAGCACCTTTTGTAACGGGTCTGATGTTCGCAAAATTCAAATCTTTGGTTGAGACTTAGGATATCACATTATCGTATTATTGGTAATCAATAGAGGAGGAGACTCATAAATATACAATGGTACCAATTTTATTACAGTCGAATGTTTTCTTAGCAATCTTATAAGGTTACAATTAATCCCCGGATGAGCTGGCTTACGACCAAAAATACCTTGGTTAAAATGTTAACTTCATCATCTCTACTAGTATCTCTAGATTAATGGTAATAGAAGGCATTTTAATGGCAAATTTTTTCTAACATTGTATTAGGAAATAATTGAAATACCTTGTGATGATTTTTTGAACACCAAAAAATGAAAGGTCCATTTGTAGAGTAATCAAAGTTTAACAGATTAAAATGAAGCGCAAGAAATACTACATCGGATGTGCCGTATATGATATGTTCCAAACGAATAATTAAATAACGTAAGACCATGATTAAAATGAGTCGATTAGCGTGTGTGTTTGTACCACTGTAAAAAACTGTCACGATAGAAACTTCATCTAATAGCAATTTGACCACGTGACCAACTAACAGAGCCCTCAGTTGGTTGAATTTTGCTCACGGAATAATATCTAATCATCTAATTTAAGTGCTTCTGACATTAACTGATAAATTAGATACAAGGCACCGGTGTGTCAGGAGATATAGTCTCCGGGCTCACAGTCCGGGAACAGTGGTGAACAATAGGGCAATCGATTCAGTTTACTCTTCACGCAACATAGTTTCAACGCTTTATATTTCCGTTGTCGTCTATGGAGCCCGGACTATGATACCGGCCGGACTATGATTACTTTCACACCGGTCATAAGCCGCTCATAAGCAGTGGCGGCGCCACGGTGGGGCCATTGGGCATTTGCTCCCTCCCCCATTTTTTTTCTTTCCCCCAGCCCCCCCCTCCAGGCCGAAATAAAAATGAATGGACGATTTTTTGGCAAAAATCATGCAATTTTGGGGCCAACCACTCAAACCACATTTTGGGGAAATCAGGGCGATTTTGACCAAATTGGTTTAAAAAAATTTCCAAATTTGGATATTTTTACCCCCCCCCCCCAGAATTTACTTTCGCCCCCCCCCCAAATCACTCACTCCCCCCCCCCCCCTCACCCCCCCTCCCCCCCGGCCCCCCCCACCCAAAAGAAAAAAATCTGGCGCTGCCACTGGTCCATAAGGCAAAACACAAAGTTTGCTTGTCCCTATACAATTAATTTTGGGAGGCGTCGGCTCGGATTCTAAGACATAAATCATAGCCAGAAATAGAATTTAAAGTCTAAATGAATTAGTGGATAAATGTGATAATTTAAGATATCATTACTACTTCAGTTTTGTTTTAAAACAATTTTGAAGTTTCAAGAAACTGCCCAAATACTCTTAAACTGCTTAGTATAATTTCTCAATGTGAAATTTGAAAGGAAACTATTGTAAATATTAGTGGTCGGTATTCCTTTGCCACGCATAATACTAGGCATACGCCCCGTATACTGGTCCCAGATATGGAGTGCAATTGATGTTGCGTATTACGCAGGAACATCGTTTATTTTTTCAAATTCATGTGTAACGTGAAAATGCAGATTTTCAAATGGCAGTGAATTCCGACATTGTTTATGCAATTCTTTTGAATTTTTAGCAATTTTTTCTAGGTGAAATTATTGAAGCTGCAGCTTGTAAGGTGTACTTACTTACGTACTCTGTCGTTTGGCTAAGGAAACAGTGGCCACTTCGGGTGTGAACATGAGCTCTTCCGTTTTACTTAGCTGCAGATGTCACCACAGTATTAAAATGATTTTTGCAGACATCTTCACTCTATTAGGTGCCAGTTTAGGCCCACTTTTTTTATTTAATTTTATTTCTCTATGTAACAAGAGAAAAGATTCCTTGCAGGGAAAAGTACCTAATTTCATCATGGAATCCCCTTGTGCTATATTTAAAATGCAATCTGTTTATATTGCTCAAAGACCTTTCTACTATAAAGCTACTATAAATAGCTGGTGATTTTGCTGTTATGGTACAAGCCAAGGAAAGTGAAAAGGTGAATTTCCAGATATCGTTAGCGTGAGATCTAATTGGACAATAAGCTAGGTTTATGCATGATGCTTCTGTCATAGCCTATTTTTAGATATTGGGAAAACAAGCTGAAAAACAATAGTGATAAATACTAGAAAACTTCGCCTGTAGTTGTGATCTGCAGAATTGGTAGATCGGTTCAGTATAATTTAATCTCAGGATTTTATAATTATTGGTTGGTATTCTGAAAGGGAGTCTTACTTTAGACCTGGGTTTAAACCAGGGTTAGTCCTACAAGAGGGGACCTTTTTTCTTACAACATGTTCTAAAAGTGGGCTGTAACGGGCGAGAAAATTCCTCATGGATGGGCTGTTCCAGCCCATCCCATGAGGAGTTTTCTCACCCGTTGCATTTAACTTTCACAGTATTTTGAAATGAAAAAAGGTCCCCTCTTGTAGGACTTCCCTTTCAGAATACCAGCCATTATGTTACTACATGGGCTAAAGGCTAGTTAGTTTACTGTAGTCTTTGAATCAAACGATTCCCTTTTGTGGTCCAACAAGTCGACATTTGCAACAGGACTTTGTAGAAATATTTGGGATTGTGGATTGTTATACTGCCTAATAAACATTGTGTCGTCGAGGGACCTAGAGAATCCAGCCGTCTTGAACTGATGGACAGCGTTATTTTCAGGACTGCTCCGAAAAAAATATTTACTGAAGAAGATTCCCATGGATGGCAAGGACAGAAATACCCTTTAAATATAAACAAGTGAGCCTTATGCACACAATTTTTGAATTTTATATAAAAACAGAATTTATTACATTGTTTTTAATTTAGAAATTATACTTATGTCCACTATGATGTGGCGATTTATGTCCAGAATTAGAAGAAGCATTGCAGTTCAACAATGATATGTCCTCTCAGCGAACACATGCAGCGTCGAAGTTCCACAATATAAATCAATGGGGAATAATTATTTCGAGGAACCCAAGTACTATTTCGAGGGAAGGAAATAAAAAGATATTATTTCGAGGGAAGGAAATGTCAAGTATATTATTTCGGGAACGAATAATTATTTCGAGGAAACGAAATAATTGTTTTAATAGATCGAAATATTTTTTTTGAGGCAACATTTCGAGGGAGGAAATAATATTTAGAGGACCGAAGTAATATTTCGAGGGGACGAATACTACTTTGAGGAAATGAAATACGATTTCAAGGGAAGAAATACGATTTCGATGGAACGAAATAAGATTTCGAAGGCACGAAATACTATTCTTTACATCATGTCACCTTAGGGGCTCTGTATCAATTAACAAGTGTTAATCAGTCACCAGCGACTTGTTGGGTGACCAGTGTCATTTTCGCTGGTTCCCGATGAGGTCATCCTTGGCTAAAACGATAGTCAATGACGGAGAACAGGTAGGGAGACGTCGCAGTGGCTTCCCTTGTTTATTTCCTATTCAAATTTACCGCGGGTCTTAAATGTAAGTGATCTTTGATTACCTTTTTGTTGGACACACTATAAACAGATTAAATGTTCGGGATTATCTAGACATTCAGCGGATATATATTTGTTTATTGGAATTCCAACATTTTCATTTCAATTCGTGAAATTGCTAAAAGATCTAAAGCAGCTATCATTGGAATCACAGAATCATGGCTTAACTCTACTCTCTCTGACAATTAAATAAAGATTGATGGATATAATATTAGGAACAATTTAGCATTCTTACCAACAGGCAGGCCGCAGAGGTCTAGAAAGCCCTTTATTTTACGTTCCCCGTATGCACAGTCAACGTCGATTTTGAATATTAGTTAGATTTCACTAGTGATCTAAAAACCACTCGTATCTGTTGACTTTACAAAAACTTTGTACAAAAATGTACAGGCAGTTAGTTAAAGAACCATTCTTGTTGATCATCCTTTCAAATCAAGAAAATAAATTTCAAATTTGATCCAAATTGGAGCTTATGTTGAGTAAAAATATAGTGAAGATTACTCTTTCAAAAAACTTTGAAAATGTTCACTTAGCGAAGTTCATCAAGGCGGAGACCTCTATCATTGAACCGTACCGATATTGGCTTTCAAAATATTAACAAATTAACATTGAACTTGGGGTAATACAGGCAGGAACTAGCATTTTATAATCAAGTCCTACTAAAACGGACGCTACAATATACTATTGTAACGGTAATGAATGCCGAGAAAATGGGACGTGTTGTTAACAGGTCGGTCGATATGACTATTTACGGGGCGACTTTGGCTGCAAATCAACAGCTGTGGTGTGAATGGGAGTTGTGCACCATGCAAAGCCCAGGACAATGGAGTTCAATTTTGTTAACAATACAGCGTGGTTGCGATGCGTTGATTTCCAGCTATATGTCGGAGCGTAAAATGATTTATCCTTCATTTCACTATTTTTATCAGAAATTTGGTTTATACTACAACTGGCTTGGAACTTTATCTCATTTTAGACACCATTTATAACTATTTAAAGTTAGTAATACAGTCAGGAACTAGCAAATTATGAACATCACTTTGCGCGGAAAATTCAAAATTGCAGTGGAACTCGTGCTCGCTTGTATTTGCAGCGATAAATGTCTATTGTGATTTAGAAACTTTGGGCCAAAGATGAGGCTGTGTTGCAGACGTCAGGCATCACTGATCAATCTCGTATTGAACGAGCTTGCGCGTAAAGTTGCCTTGTACAGTTCATTAACGAAGAAGTTGCGGTATGCCTGCCAAGAGCTTATTTAATTTCTACAAAAAGTTTAGGCTTCATGGCTTGAAATATTACTTCCAAAATCCAAGCCTATAGTGGTGGGTATTTTATATCGCCTACCTGACCAACCAAATTTCCTTACTGTTTTTGAACCAATTATTTCTCAAATTAATGCAGATAATGAAGTTATCATCCTTGGCGATTTTAATATTTGTTACAGAAAACAAACTCATGGTCTGTTTAGCAATTATGCCAAAATTCTCAACTTGTTTGGTTTAAGACAGCTCATCACATCTCCTCACATCTCCTACCCGTGTCACAAACAAATCTTCTTCAATAATTGATCATATTTTTGTATTTTTTGGTACAATTGTTGTTGGTCTTAGCGACCATTTTATGATATTTTGTACTAGAAGCTAGAATGGTCACCAAAGGTCAAGTTCAAGGTCACAAAACTATTGAAATCAGTTCGTTAAAAATATTGTGTGGAATCTTGTAACAAAAATTATCTTCTTTAGATTGGTCCAGGGTCATCAAAGCTGTTGATGCTAATGAATCCTGGTGCAATTTTAAAAATCTTTTAACATCGGTTATTGATGACTTTGCGCCAATCAGGAAAGTTAGGCTAAAACATCGGTCGGAACCATGGATGTCTTCTGATATTCTATCTCAGATTCGTCACAGAGACAAACTTCTGCATAAATTTAATAAAAACAAAACAAATTCACAGCTCTACGATGAATATCGGAAATTACGCAATAAGATTCAGCGTGATATTCGTCGTGCCAAATCAGAACATTTCGTGAACTGTATTGATGAAAATAACAATTCCAAAAAGCTTTGGCAAACCCTCAAAGAACTGGGTTCCAATTCTAAGGTAAAGGAATCTGCCAATATTGTGCTTAATATTAATTAATGGTAAATTGTGTTATGATCCCTTAGAAATTGCTAACTCGTTCAATAAATTCTTCACTGGTGTTGCATCTACTTTAGTTTAAAAACTTCAGTGCAGTCATATCTACTCTACCATGTCTCACAAACTCATTGATTTTTATTCCACCAAAAACAAAAACAAGATATTAAATCTCAAATGCATCAGTGAAGACTTTGTTGAAAAGAGCTTTGCATCTAAATCCAAATAAAAGCACTGATCTTGATTGTATTTCACCAAAATTTTGAGGGATGGAGCTACTTTCTTGAAAGCTCCCATTACACATATCATCATTCAGTCCATTCAGTCAGGTATTGTTCCTAATGACTTAAAAATAGTCAAGGTCATTCCTCTTTTTCAAAAAGAAGAAAAACACCGAGGCTTGTAACTATAGACCAGTAAGTGTCCTTTGTGTCGTTTCGAAAGGCAGTTTATTCTCAGCTTGAATCGTTTTTGACTGAAAATAATTTACATCAGTCTGGATTCCGGAGCTCGTTTTCTACTGACTCGTGTCTCATTAATCTGTTTGATCACATAAAGACACAGTCATCCAGAGGTCTTTACACAGGTATGGTCTTGATCGACTTACAGAAAGCCTTTGACACTGTTAATCATGACATCCTGTGTAACAAACTTAGATTGATGGGAGTTGAGTCAGTGGAATAGTTTAGATCCTACCTTTCAAAAAGTTCCCAGGTAGTAAGGGTCAATAATGTCATTTCATTGCCTTTGGAAATATCTTGTGGTGTTCCTCAAGGTAGTATCCTGTGACCATTACTTTTTCTTTGCTATGTAAATGACATGGTATCAGTGTTGATCCTGAATGCAAACTGATGTTATATGCTGATGATAGTGCCATTTTGTATTCTCAAGATTATCAAGATTTTATTTCATCTAAATTAGGACATGTCCTCGAATCTTGTAACGAATGGCTTGTGAACAACAAACTGTCTTTACACCTAGGCAAAACTGAGTGCATACTTTTTGGATCCAAAACGAAAGTGTCATCTGCATGTAATTTTAATATAAAATGTATGGGTCAAACCAATCTTGGGCAGAGTAATGGAAAGTACCTGGGTGTGAATATTGACCGATGTGTCTCTGGGGAAGCCATCGCTGAAAGTGTCATAAAAAGGCATCTTCGCTGTTGAAATATCTCTACCGTCAAGCAGGCTGTCTCAACCAGACTGTGGTAAAATCATTGTATCTGCGCTTGTTCAGTGTCACTTTGACTATGCTGTTTCAGCCTGGTACTCTGATTTGAGTCAAAGTTCAAAACACAGATTGCAGACTAGACAAAATAAAATGATCAGATTTATTTTAAACATGGGACCCCGGACACACATTGGTCAAGATCAACTTGCCTGTCTAAATTACTTGAATGTTGAAATAGAGTCAAATTCTTCATGTCCATAAAAATTTTTTAACAACAATTGTGCTGACTACCTTCATGACAATTTCCAAAAACTCTCTGATGTTCATGGATACAGCACAAGGGGTAGTGCTTAAACTTTTTTGGTACCCAAAATTAAAAGTCTGGCTGAATCCAGCTTTTATTTCAGTGCTATAAGGGAGTGGAATCTCTTACCTGTCAACATCAAAAATATTAAAAATATATCTGGTTTCAAATGTGCAATAAACAAGGGCTTTTCCAAGTAAGTCCAATGTTGAATTATGTTTTATGCAACTGCATCTCTTTTCCTAATCTTTGTGGTTTGTTTCCATTATAATTCCGGTCTTCGTGTTTATGCAATTTTACTTCAATTTGCTGCTTTCTCCGAAGGACCTCAATGGAAATAACCCTGTAATATGGCTTTCATGAGTAATCCTGGTTTTAATCAGTTTATATATATGTAAGTATATTACTTATGTATCTTAAGTTAATATGTCTATTTATCTTTTTTTGATGTACTATGTGCATTTTTATGTTTTTAATCCTGCTTTGATCAATTTTTAATCAATTCAATCAATTAATCAACATCAAGAGGCAAAATGTTGTTATGTTAGTTAAGCCAGCTAATTAGTCTTAGCGATTTATTTTTCTTTTTACAACCGCAGAACACTTTCTGAAATATGGGTAACTAGAAATTTATGTGTTGGTACTCTCTAGATTGCCTTACAATTTTAAGTTTTAATCCATAGTTATTGCTTATGGTTACCCTGACATGAGCCATGTGATAAAACCATGGAAGAAAGAGATAGAAGGAAGCACATCCGATTTTAATCTGTTTATTCATTCACCCGCACAAAAGGAAGGGATTCAACAGCGACCCTTTGATCATAATCCCTCTGCCACAATCGATGATCGGCGAGCAATCATTACTCTAGAATTCTTATGTCCGAACACGTAAAAGTGTAAAAGTATATTGCATATTACAACATGTTCCGGCTGTCTCCGGTGTGATTTTGTTGTTGTTTTCGTTATATAAGAAGTTAATGTACATCGTTATGCGTTCAGCTTTACTGCCCAAGACTGCCCAGTGTGAAAAATAAAGGATGAAAGTTTGACTAAATTTGAACGTTGGACCCGTGGGGGCCGTCTTGGATTATCGCTGGGCACCCATGCTCGTTCCAGGGGTTCTGAAAGTGACCCCTAACAGGACCAATTTCCAGTTAAAATATACTCGGCCCCTAATTGGGCCAGCTTTGGTGAAATTATACTAGTTTTCAGTGAAAATATACACCTAACGGTACAGCAGAAATATGACATCCTTACTGTGCTATTTTAAATATATTTTTCCACTAGGTATTATTATCCTAGTTCTATATCTGCTCTTTTGAAATTCCACTTCATGTATTAAAACATATTGTTATGCAAATATTTTTGACTAAATATGTAACAATTAATTTTTCATGTACTGCATTATTACATAATTATTGATCATATTGTTTTTGCTGTATTCTATGATGAACAAATAAAAATTGATTTAAAATTGAAGTTAATTTGCAGTGAGATTATACCCCTTGCGGGACCTGTTCTCAATACATGAAAAAAGATACACATTTAAAAATAATAGCCAATATACAAGAACAATGACACTTGTGCTACTGCAAGAAAAACTACACACTTAGGGTTATTTTACTGATATGTTTAGGTTATTTTTTTTCCTATTTGTATCATTGAACCAATCACAATAACTACTGAATTTGTACCCCTAGTGGGACTAGAACTTGATTATTGTGAATTTGATAACCCCATAGCGGTAGTCCCGCATTTGCAACTAGTCCCTCTTTTTTCGGAACGAGCATGGGTTCCCGACCAAAATCCAAGAACCCCCGGGCGTGTTGATCGGTTTCCATCGCGTGCTGATTCCCGATAACCCGGAATCTTTACGCAATGAAGAAACAACCACGAACTGCGAAATTTTCTAGAGCGAGAAAATCGGATTAGGATTATCCTCGGAAGGGCCACTTGAGAGAATATGAATAACAATTGCAATTATGGGGGCGGCAGATAGATCGTTCAAAAGTCAAGTTGGTCGATGTGCTTCCTCCTTATCTCCTTCTTCCATAACCTGCCATTATTGATATACATGTCACTTGGTCATCTTCCATTCCAATCCCAATATTTGCCTTGTTACATAGAACAGTCGAAATTTGACATTCTTACTATAACACTCACAGTCACAGGCAGCCAACACTTGCGTGTTCTCTACAATTGTATGGCTTATTTTATTCATCCTTTATTCAGTGCATTCAGTGGATTTATCCAAGGCTATTCACTTTTCAACAATTTCGGCGATAATTGATATAAAATCCTTAAAATCTGGCTTTGACTGGAGCAAAGAGTTTACATTCGGCCATCATCCGAAGAAAGATAAATATTTGCATTTAACATCATTACAAGCTTTTGAAATGGAAACAATGGCTTTTCACCATGTGATTGATCAGCTTAACATCATAAGCCTTTCGAAGCATTGCAAATTAGGCTGAGCATGAGCCTACAGTTGATTCCTTAAAAAAATGCTGCTTTGTCCTGATACCACGGCATATTTGATTAAAATATAAGCCCACCATGTATTGAATTGCACTCATTAAAAACATTTTAAAAATTGAAACACTACTTTGAGTTTTTTATGCATGTTTTATAATTTTTCTTTATTGATGCAGAATATAATATTGCTATTCCGTGTAGGATAAAACAATCCCACAACTTTTTTCGAAACATATTTGCTTTCCTTTGTAGACATCTCAAAGAAAAAGTTAATCACCGTCCACTTTTATCTGTAATTAAACATAGAATCATGGTTACGAACTTCGTTAAACACATAAACACGGAAAACTAATAGAAAAGGATCTTATTTCCACTTGGTGTTACCTCATGCATTACATAAGATCATCTGAATTATTTTGTAGAGTTACAAAGTGTGCCTAAAAAAGCGGACCCCGCTACATCAACGGTTATAACGTTTGAAATAATTTTCTTAGAATCATTTTGTAAACAGCCTTTGAAAATTGAACAGCTTATAGGGACACACTATGGGATGTAAATTTCTCTATCGTATATATGTATACGGGTAGAACCGGGAAATGCCTACCGGTTGAGTATTGATTCTGTTCCTAAAGCAACAGAAGATGGGAAACGGCGTTTGTACATTTACTGGGTCATATTTGATGCACGCTGATTGAAGGACAATTATAAACTAAACGAAAGTAAAGAATCAATTGCCTGAAGTGGGATTCGATCCGGCGACCTCTGGATTACGAGACCAGTGCTCTACCAACTACGCTATTCAGCCCTTGTGTTGGTGGTTGATCCCCTAATTGCCAGCCATCATCTTTACTCTGAAGCAGCTAACAGTATTATGTACTGCCGGATCAATGTTGATGCACTCCCATGAAATATTTTAATAAACTAAGGAACAGAAGATGGGAAACGTTTGTACAAATACTGGATCATATTTGATGCACGCTGATTGAAGGACAATTCTAAACTGAATAAACTATAAAATGATGATCATGTTTAACATCATCAGGATCGTAATTACATTTTACAGAATGATATTTAGCATACTTTCGGAGAAGTTATACCGGCTGATATGGCGGTGCCCTCTAATTTGCTGCACACTATATTCTAGGGTAGTAGCAAGCATTGATACTCACACAGTTTTGATATAGATAGCAAAAACGTCCGCTTGCTCAGCATCTTCAACAAGAAAAACAGTGCATTTAATTTTTGTATATTTACAGACTATGTACAGACTTCATGATGTTACGGTTTTTGTGACACATAAGGATCACTTTGCCCCTGTTGTTGTTGTCTGTTGTTGAAGTGGTCTGTTATAGTCTGTTGTTGTGGTCTGTTATAGTCTGTTGTTGTGAAAATGGGTTAACATTTACATTTGCCTGTAATATCCGCATACTTCAATGGATTTAAACCAAACTTGAGTCATAGGTGCAATGTGGGATCCCGCATTTGATGATGATGCGGTTTCAAAGGTAACTATTCAAGTCCAAAGGTACATATGAGGTCTATCATTTGGTGTTGTCTTATGACACTTCACATGTGGTATAGATTTCGTGCAAAAATTCCTTCGGGAAAGTGGTTTCCTTTGGGGTCCATAGCCCCCCCCCCCCGGGTACCAATGGGAGTGACAATCCCTTGGACACTTAAAGGTGGATGGCCCGATTTAAGGATATGAAGTTTTCATCTTGATAGATTGGTCTTCACCCCAAAACTCCATCTGTAAAGTTTCACGCCGATATTTCAATCCGTTTTGATGTGAGAGCTAAAAACGTGATTTTGTAAGCCCATAGAGTACTGTGTAAGATTAATATTGGTCGACCAAAATGGGGCACATTTTCGCTCATAATTTCAAAACCAAACATCCTTTGCCCTAAGATTTCACAGGGTAAATGAGAAAAATAGTAGCTTTCTTCTGATACCAAAATATTGACCACTTCCGGTAAAATCTGGGGCTTCTGGGGACGAGGCTATTAGCGATCGGGCCATGGACCTTTAAGTATATGTATGTTTTATTTTTCTTCTCCTTAACTTCAGAGACCTCGCATTTTTCAAAATCCTTTTTAACCCCCAATCATCCTTTCGCATCATAATATACCAACTTATATATGTAGTTGACATTCCACAACAATTATTTTATAATTAATTCAGTTATTTTAGACCTCAAACCAGGACATTTTCCAGAGGACACAGCTTTTTCCGTATAAGAGAAAATAACGCATATTAGTGCAACCTCCCGACTGACTGACTCGGGAGCAATTCCATGGGTGCGAGTTACAATATTCACACGGATTTAACCGACATTAAAACATGGAAACTGAGGAAGAAATACGCACTAGAACAATTATAACATTACGGGCGTATGGTCATATGGGGGGATTCGAACCCTGGACTTCTCGTTTTCTTTACGAGTGCTCGACCACTGAGCTATAGACCCTACGCAATGCGACGTCACACTTGGCGATTAGTATAAAATCTGACTTGCCCTAAGGTGAAAATGCCTAGAGTATAATTAGGACACATGCAAAACTTGAGCATCTCTGGAATTCAATAACAGGTGTATGTATTGTAGTCATGTAATGTGGCTCTCTTTCCCTACAGCATGGCTGCCTATTGCACAGGGTATATACAGACCGTTCCGATAAACAGATATTCGCAGGGCCGTACGCAGGATTTATTTGGGGGGGGGGGGGGTGCGGGACTTCGAAAAAGTGGACCTTGGTTAAAGTGGACCTAACCCCCCCCCCCCCCTAAAATGGTCCTTTTTTGGACTTTCTGAACATTTCATCACCAAAAAGTGCACTTGGGGGATAGACAGTCAGAATTAACAAACACAAACAACAGGGTACAAGATCGAGGTCGATGCTTACTCGCAAGCCCAAAGGGAATTGGGTTGGCAGCATGCATGGTTTGCATAGTGTACTAGTTTGTTTGCAGTGTATGGTATGATACGTAAGCCTCTTGCAATTAAGAAAATCTGTTTCAATAAAGTAGACAACAATTTCGACATTTGTATATTAATCCATGCCCGTGTTACAAGCAAAAAAAGAGAGAGTGGTTATTATGTTCACCATAACTCAAGTCCATCTGGAACAAAAATGAAACGGGGTTTGCTAATTTTAAGATAACGGATTATATTTGAAAATCACGTCACATTGTATAAATACAATATAAAGATTGAAGAAATAGCGGCCTTTCGTTTCTTTTTCTGAAAGAGTTATTTACCTCTTCAATCTATAATTATCAGTTTAGATCTTTGTCAATCGCTGTCCGCAGCATGCATCACTCGTTGTTACGGTAAATTCTTTCCTGTTGATAACCAATGGTCGAATGGCCTTAAATACTTCGCAACCCTTCTACTTCCCGTTATTCCACTTGTAAATACCTAAATCAACTCTGACTAATTGCTTGCATTAAAGCAACTATATTCCAACTTAAAACAATTAGAGTCAATAATATATGCTATCATATCGAAAGTTATAATTACCATTATCCCAAATGATCTTGTTGATGCGTTGCCTGTATAGGAAAGTTGGTAAATTACCCATACTGTTGCCCCAATCACAAACCGTCTCATTGGTAAACGCTTACCACCAACCATAAATTCCACTGGGCAATGACCCACCATTAGACCCAATGTAGAATCGTCTTTGTATTCAGTTCCGCGTGCGTCATCGATCCTGCACCAAGTTAAAGCAATATTATTATCACATATTTTGAAGAGACGCCCCCAATTTTAAATTTTATATTTTTGAACAGTTACGTTGGTAATTGTCTAGGAAACTAATCCTGCAACGAGAATGCTAAAAATGGTAGTTTAATCACAAAACAAGCGATTTTTGTAATTAGAATTGGATCCCAGATTGGACTAAAACGGCAGAGCTGGAATGCTACGGTAGCCTATTCCGTTCACTGGAATGAAAGAGTGCCACCTCAATAAATAACCTCTAACTTTGCTTGCCTGAACTATTTAAAACAACTAATATTAAGGCGTAGACAGGACATGGCCTCTATTTTTCCCGCTATTTTCACATTAAGGCCGGTTCCAGCAGCCGTTGTATTCTTATCGGGGATCCCCGATAATCCATCTACAAAGCCTCTACATATGAATAGAATCAAGCAAAAACACACCACATTCGTTGCCTCAACTACATTATGCAGTGCTCACACACACCCGCTTCGCAGCCACTGCTAAACTTCAAACTCTCTCCCCCCCCCCAACCCTATGGGGGTTCTGAAACGAAGTTGTTAAAAGGGGGCCCCGTAACTCTAAGGTTCCCTCCCCGGGCCCTATTTCTCTCGGCGGCCCTGAATTTACGCGCGGACAATCACAAAGTCTCAGGGCTGCCGCACAACACCACGAGTAACAGAACGACAAGAAGGCTTTATGGAAAGATCCGATTTTAGATCAGATGCCATATTGTTGAATAGTAAAACACACGTGTTTATCGTTATGGACTAATGCTGGTATGCCTCTACAACCATTATTTAAGGTGCTCGTACCAACTCTGTGCCATACCGTATTCTCCTCGCGTTTTTAATTCACTTGATGGCCTACTACTTCTTACTACTTTGGTGAAAAAATTATAAGAATTGTTTCCGTCTATCCATCAAATCAGTTTGCTAGCTAGGAGACGGCAGACACACGGTGGTTTGGCAATCAAGCTTTGCTAGTCTAGGAGACGGCATGGACACACGGTGGTTTGCAAAATCATTTGCTTAGCTAGGAGACGGCATGACCACGGTTGGTTTGCAGATCCCCATCATCCTTTCTCAAAATCACTTTATAGTTCATAGAGAAAAATCTTTCGGCCAGTGATTACAAGTAAAACCTAACCCTTGATTGAAAACTAATCGCGCTGAGGAATGTCTGTGAAAAGGCGAACTGATCAAAGCGCTCTTGTCAGCCAATCACTACTACTATCTACTAGGCTTCTGTGGCATTGAACGTCATGCTTAGTAGCTCAACCACCCACCCCATTCTCGCTGTACAAGACATCTTAACCTGTAATATCAAAATCATATTATAATCTCATGAGTAAATGGAAGGATTTTTTTTTGGTATCTTAGCATTTCTTCAACTACGAGTTGCGAACCTGGTGCCTCGATACAACTCTGCGTGGGACGCTGATTCTTGGAGATTTTGGCCCGAATTCATTCTCCAGGAGCAGGTATTTTCAACTTGTCTCATAGGGACGCTATTCAGTATTATGTGTGGCGCTTTATTCCGTTAAATGTTTAAATGACGTAGAACAAAGAACGACTTCCTGCTGGCTCGATTGCGTGGCGTTTGTCTGTGGGCGCTCGTTTTATCTACAGGTCGTGGGTTCGAATCCCACTCCAGGAACCAAATTTAGTTTATGAATTTAGTTGTATGTTAGAGTTGGAGATTGGAATCATAAAAAACTCAGAGTTGTGGATTGAATTAGAAAATATTGAATACTGGCCTTAATGAGATAATAGACTGGTCCTGGTCCCTGGGGCAGATTCCGGGCCAAAATCTCCGACCTCTGGGACGCTAAGACAGGTAATGAGATAGGCCTTAATAAAACTAAACTCAAATTTTATTATATTTATAATACCACCCCCAAAGATCAATATACCACATATAAAATAGATTTCTCACTTCTTCTAGAAGCTCAATATTATCTTTCCCGATTCGGGTAATCCTCTAAGATTCTGTACTATGATTTACTTTTGACCATACACTGCGAAGCTACCACTCGAAAGTACATAACACATGATGCAACTATTAAAACTGAGCGCATCGGAATGCAGATGTAATACCACCACGAAAAGGTTGAAACAATATAACATAGCACGGAACATAAATTTTCCAATACATATATTTTTCATTTCGTAATTTGTAATGTTGATACCACCTCATCTGAGGTTGATGTGCTACAGTTTTATTGAAATGGCCAAAGAATTATAGAGAAGCTCTAAGAAGGTTGGCAAAGCCAACGACTAGGGCTTCCAGAAGCAATTTTCTTCTAATCGTTTAACTATAATTATTATTGATTTGGTGTATACAGTGTGATTCAAAAAAAACCCTACATTCAGATAAAACATAATTAAAATTGTGAAGAATTATTTTGCTCAATGTTTGTCTTTGGTTATAAAGAGGGATAAACAGGCTTTCAGAAAACTTTCATTTGGTGTCATTTGGACTTTTGAGGAAGAAGTTATGCCTATTTTGCCGAGAGACTTAAAAATCCTGTTTGGCCGATTTTGACCCAAACAAAGATGCATCGTTTACATAGAATAGCATGGTCTTCAGCAGTGATTTGAGTTAAAAACATTTAACACCAAATTATTGTTAAACAATAGAAGGTGGAAGAACAATTGAAGGATTATAAAAATAATATCCCGGAGATTATAAAAGAAAATGCTGAGTGAAAAAATATTCAATTTCCCAAATAAGAAAGTCAAGATAGCTGGTGTAAGACCACAGTTTACTTTGGTTCAGCAAGATTTCATGGTTTTAACCTACAACGAAACTTGGGAGCTAAAGTGAAACCATAAAAAGTTTTGCATTCCGCTTGAAAAAAGCGATATTGAATTTTAAGTTTTAATTCCAATTTATTTACAGAAAACTTCAGCTTTAGTTCTCCTTGCAATTATGCACGCTGAGTATTGTGCAAAATAATTACCTTAGAGATGTAAAACAAAAATCTATGAGCAGTTTCATTATGTTCATGAACTGAGACATTGATATGGAGTGAAATTCAATAACTGACTCTTTATGATTGAACAATGGTAATTTAATTTGTTGAAAATATTTTACTTATAAATATGTTACACAATAGACCGTTTTATTCAAACTGATATGTTTTTGTCGAGAAGATATCGATACCATCTGAAATGGCATGTGTGACTTGTTTTGCTATAATGTGTTATGCTCGGTGTCAGTCTCTCAGCATTGTATGGCTAAAATCGGCCAAACAGAATTTTTAGGTCTCTCCGTAAAATTGACATAGTTTCTGAACCCAAAGTCCGACAGACACCAAATAAAAATCTTCTGATAGCCTGTTTATCACTGTAAACAACCAAAGCAAACATTGAAGCAAAAATAACGTTTAACCTTTGAAGAAAAAACCTTTCCTGAATGTAGGGTTTTTATTGACTCACACTGTATAACCTTCATCTTTTGTAAATAAAAAGCATTTAAGAAAGTAGTCCACAAAATATAAATCTAGCAGTTTGGAATATCGCTTGGCTATACTAAAATTTGAATTTAAAAGTAGCAACAGCAACAAACACAGTTCTTAACACCTTTCTGATACGTAATACATCCAGGGATGTATTATGGTTGGTCGAATTTCTAAATTTGGTTCGGACAGGTCGTCCTAAAGACAAGCAT
Organism: Ophioderma brevispina; assembly: GCA_023653785.1. Taxonomy (NCBI): domain Eukaryota; kingdom Metazoa; phylum Echinodermata; class Ophiuroidea; order Amphilepidida; family Ophiodermatidae; genus Ophioderma; species Ophioderma brevispina. The sequence continues at coordinate 26,908 of JAMKCH010003760.1, forward strand.
GTTTTTTTGCAAAGTAGCCAGTGTATTGAAATTAAATCTTACTGGTTAACTTGTCTATTTTAAATGAATACGCCCGTTCAGCCATGACACTGCGAATTTTGGTGGTAGCAATAATAGACTTGCTGTAAAACCTAAAAAAACCCTCATTGATCAGACAAATCCTCAGTGTAGAAAAATGAGCTTCCAATAACAATAAAAAATCACTGATTATATATTAAGATACTAGCCGGTTATAAATTAAGATACTAGCTGGATTACCTTCTGCACGTTCAGATTATCCCAGTTTAAAATGCTATACAAAAAGGCTTTACAATGATTTATGTTGGTAACGTTACTTGGGAGGAGGGTGAGATAACAAACTGGTTGAATAACAGATGATTTTGATAGCCATAGTTCAAATGGATCCGGATGTGCCAAACCACTATGCCTGGTACAACCCATTGCACTCAGAACCTAAATCAAGACCATAAATGGTTGTAAGATAAGATGGAATTGTACATCGTGCTTTCCATGGCGTTGATCATTAATTGGCCAAGAGTATTAATAAATAAACACTGGAAAGGTGGCAATTTCTGGGAAAAGCTGAAAAATGTCAGAATTTGGTGCAGAAATGTCTCTAAAATAATATAACTAAAAGTCCCCAAAAATCCTCTTATTGTGCATTTTCATAAATAAGGGGGGCAAAGTTTGTACAGGGGTAAAATTACGAAATAATTCAATTGTCCTTAAATGTGTTCCAACATTTTTGTCATTTTCCCAAGTATTCAAAAAGTATAGTTTGCCCTATCTATGGCTTGTAGTTTATTAACTATATGGTAAAAAAGCTAAGGTCCTCCTGGGTGGGTAAAAATTTTCCGATGGTCGATTCTTCTGAAAGATGTGTCAAATTCTTCATCTAAGTTGTACATGAAAACCAATGAATTTTAAACAGGTGATTGTCATTACTTGCAAAATTTACATGCCCAGTGTGATGGGTTGCTACGGGCTCTATGGGGTCACTGCTTTTCTTTCTCTCTTTCTGTTCTGCTCTTATATTTCATATTGACTCCATTGGGGTGATTGAATGAACATTTCTTTTGTGTTTTATAATATGACTCTACGAACAATTTGAATCTGGTTTCTATGAAATTGGATCATTTTGAAATATTTACCCCCAGGTGACCTTGAATGATTTAGGTCTGTAGTACTTAAACTACAGGTTGTAGATCGGGCAAACTTACCTTTTATTGATCCTTGGGACATGACAAAAATGTTGGAGCCATTTAAGGACAAACTCTAATTTTGTAATGTTACTCCTGTACAAACTTTCCCCCTTATTCTGAAAAGCACAATGAGGATTTTAGGGGACTTTTTAGTATGTTATTCTAGACACATTTCTGCACCAATCTGACATTTTCAGCTTGTTCCCAGAAATTTCCACGTTAACAACTAAATTCCTTGGCCCATAAGGACAGTTTATGGATTACCGTTTGTCCCCCAACTGTAATTTTGACTGCAAATTGGACCGTTTTCTTCTGAACTGAAGAATGCAAACTTTTATTTTTGAAGTGCTTGCATTTATTATATTTAAGTGGACCGGGTTTTATTCCCCGACTCACCTGTGGATGCACAGGACTCGAACTTCATTAACCATGATCCCACATGAAAATAGTGAAAGGGAAATGAGAAAAATCAGATAATTTTGATCAAGCAGTAAAAAAATTATGGGAAAACATAGTTTATTCCCGAATTCAGAACAAAGGGAACGACAAATTGAACAAAAACGTCTCCCATTTCCACAAAATATACATGTGGAATGGGAAATATAATCATGTTCAAGAAAGTCAGATCTACCTATAAGAACATCAGCTATCGTTAAAAAAGCTTGGTAGTGGTATTGTCTGCGGCTCCATCAACATCTCCATAGGTTTGTACAGTCTATAATAATAATAACCATTTTTTATTAGCGGCTTAAATCCCCGTAACAGGCTCAAAGCACGGTTGACAATTTCATGATTATTACAAACATACACATACAAAACCGCCTTCAAGAAATCGTCAAAGTCATTTCGCTTCATCTAGGTGGCTCTGCAAGACTCCTTACAAGCGCACAAGTCCTATCAGCACTTAGATGTGTATATTCCCCGTAACAGCTCCATAGATTTCGCTTGAGTCGACAAGAATTTGGAGATTAAGTAACTTTCTTGCCCAAAGACACAATTACAGGTGACCACATGGGGCTCGAACTCACGAATTTAACGTGCTCTCACGCTCTAATTTAGAGTGTAGTAAGCTATATCTGTGAATGGTATAAAGCTCGAACTTGTCATGTTTCGCAAAAAAAATGTAATTAGAAATAATATCGCATATATCGTATACCGGTAATAATACAGTGCTGCTGTAAACGTTTTTCGAATCTAAAATAGCCGGGAAAATAGCGCCATGTAGGTGTCTACGCTCATCCATTAGTTGTTTCGTTGGTTCAGGAGAGTCAAGTTATAGAGGGCTCCGCCGTTAAATTACAATCGGGGATCCCGATTCTAATTACAAAACGCTTCTTTTGTGATAAATACGCACTTTTGACGGAACCTTTGAACATATAGTGTACTAGACAAATACCAACACAACTGTGCAAAAATCTCAAATTTGGAGAATTTGCGGCGCTCTTAAAAAATGTGTTATTATTGCTTTAACTGTCGTGATTATCTATCTTCCGGACCACTGCCGCGTCTTCTTACCCAACAAATATATAGGCCTACTCTTTCGTTACCATTACTAGGAAATCTCGTTAGCTAAAGCGACAAAAATAGGTGTTCTGTTCGATTTCGGACGAGATCTTGTTTTTGTACACCAGTTGAATGATGAGTACTGATTTATTCCGTGAAAATTTGGTTTGAGGTTATAGTCGATCCAACCTCATATGCCCGTCCCTCAATAGTTTTGGGCTGCGACAATTGTATAGAATAGGGTGAATCACTTCAGGTGTAATCGGTAGTATAATGATAAGCCAATCACAAAAGGATTTGACTCCGCGTCCAAGTAAAAATTAGGACTGAGCACAAAAAATAATGTTTGTCGTACATTTGCAAACTTTTCATGAAATAAACCATGATGCATAGGCCTATAGAATATCGTATATTATGATTAAAAAATCACTTACATTCAGTCATCATCGTCTGATTCCGATTCACTGTCACTGTCTTCCGTCAGCTTGGTTAGGATTTGATTTATGTCAATATCAACAATATTCTCCTTGCTCTTCTATCCCAATAACATGTTTTATTGCATTTTTTCAATCTATTTCGGTGACTTTTTGTAGAGCTTCCTCGAACAGTTTTTGAACTGATTTTAGTTTAAAGTCCTTGTTATTTTTGGCAACATAAGCTTTTGTGACCAAATGAGTTCTATTGGGTTAAGATCCGGGTGATAAGGTGGAATACGAACTATTTCATGGCTATATGCTTTGGCCAGATCACCTATTCTGTACCTTGTTGTAGTTGGCTTATGTATTTGAATGAGATTGTTAAGATCCTTTTTCTTTGCATTTGTGGAAAATTTGACATTTTTTGGGGGGGGGGGCCAAATCTGCATATCTGCCTTCGTACTGTTCATATTTGGTATTTTTTCTGCTTTAACGCTATGATAACTGGAGTTATCCATTATTATTGTAGAAGTGAAACTGGTGTTCACAGGGCTTTACTATGTATTGGAATAATAAAATTCTTTGCGTTCTTCATGCTTTCTTTCAATTGATAATCAATAGGATTCCTGTGGCCAAATGTCAATTTAACTTTTGTTGTACGTATACTACGTGTAAATTAATTAAATCGCCTACAGATGCTTGTACATACTCTGTACATGTCTACCTAATTTATTTGGTGTACATTTGGATATTCAAATGCACCTGCATAACGCAAGGAAAATATTGATGGCCTGCCCTTCTTTAAATCCCTCACTGGCCTGGCAGTGATCATTATGCTACTCTCATTTAATCCTCTGTGATCATTATGCTACTCTCATTTAATCCTCTAAGACGATTTTTAAAATCAATGATTTGTTGTGAAGCTTTATTATTGCCCCTCTACATCAGAGCTTATACCTCCAAGCAAAATGGGGGACATATGAGGTTGGATCGACTATAGTGTGTACTTTGCAAATCGTGTGTCTTAGTCGCAGTCTCCGTATGTTTTCATGCTACCTCTACTGGGAGGATGGCAATCCCGTGTTTAGCCTGAGCTATACGTAGCAGCCTGTAATTTACAGGCTGCTACGACGACGGAAACTAATGGATTTAACCATCGTTTGACCAGAACCTTTTTGTAACACGGTTTACGGTTAGTAACCACCCGTTGGCTATGATGTTGTTACTAATGGATAGCTTTTTTACGAAAGCTTTTGGCATTTTAGTGGACAGGAGCAAACTCATTGGGGGTGGTCACTCCCGCCCAATATGTATGGGCTCGGTTTTCGTACACCCCAGATAACCGAGAATTGATTCCCGAGTGTTATCACTTTTTTTTTTTTGTTTTATTTTCTTTTAAATTTCTCCTTTTAATCATTGCGATTGTGAATCCGTGAAATGTGTAATTATGATATAACAGAACTTTAAAATAAAATACTACCATGTAACATTTACAGCCAAAATGGCAAATGCCTTGATTTTGACTCTCATCACCAGCTTCACACACCACTCATTGGCCAATGCTGAAGTTAGTTCCGTTCATGGACGCAGGTAACAGTTGGAATCTCCCAGAGTTATCAGTAGCTAAGAGGGTCTTCCCTACGACAATCGCATTAGGGCAACCAGGATCTGTTCCTTGCGTTAGATCAGGGGGTCACGATTTGAACATTGATGATGGCCTCTCCATACTCTGTAAAATAGTTTTCGGGGATTTTAAAATAAATATCATATGTCAGCGAAAAGTGAACTACGTATTAACACAATTGCAATTGGGTCCAAATGAAAAAAAATCTGCCCTAATTCAAAAAGTTTGCATCTTCTGATCCCACTCAGCAGAGTAAGGGAAAAGAATGACAATTGACGAATAACATGACAAACAACAAGTCCTAGAGAGTATTTCTTCGCAAAGCCGAGATTCGGGTTTTTCTTAGTAGAATTCATATTTAGAATGTCTTCACACAACTGTAACATGTCATTATGTTGTCTCAATTTTATAGTCATTTCCAAGGAGCGGTGCTCCCTGCCCCCGAAAAAAAAAAAAGCCCCACGCCTTTTTCACATCCTTGACTGGCCGGAAGTATGAAAGAACAAGTACGAAACTGACTGTTAAGTGTTTAAATAGTTGGCAGTACACAAATATCTGTGCCTAAAATCCATTTTTTTGGTTTCCGCACTGACGCCAGATAACCATTTCCATCTTCCATCCATAACAAACCGGTTTTTTTGGACGCTCTCATTTGGATCTTCGCGTCGTTGTCTAAGCGAAAGTTGTCTTTATACTTTACTAAAACACATACCCAACATGTCTATGTTCTATCAATCTAACACATACACTCTAAAAAGTGCAAGGGAGTAAAGCCGTGTTTGAGTAAAATTTTCCGTTTTTACCTCCTCACTCGTCGAGCAAAGCTGTAAAATTATGGTGAGTACACCAATTTTGAAGCTTGACTCAACGTTGCGGGACAAAGAAGTTTGGCGCAATGAGGTATGATTATACACACGTAGATGAAACGTTGGCGACCCACATCTTCATACAACCAATGCCTATTGCCCGCGTCTATCGTGTCTCCCTACCCAGCGTGTGCAGTAACAAAGAAGTGGAATACCTTTAGTTCGATTCTTTAATTGACAAAGAATTTGAAAATGTTTTTAATTCCAATTATTCCTAAAAAACCTTCAGCTTTATTTCTTCTCACAATTTAATGGACGCTGAGTGGTAACTGTGTTTTGTTTGGCAAGATAATTAATACCAGCCATCTTGACTTTCTATCTTGGACATTGAACAATTAATTCACTCAGCATTTTATTTGTAATTCGGGGGTAATTAATTTATAATCATGCATCCCTATTCTTTATTTAATGTTGTAGTGTTAGGTCGTCATTTATTTGAGTCATCGCAAGCGTTGAATTAGAAGCTGCATGAAAGTTGCATTGTTTGTGCATGAGATTCCTATTTATAAGCGTAGGTACTGGGTCTGGTGGAAGTATGACAATACAGTGTGAGTCAATAAAAACCCTACATTCAGGAAAGATTTCTTGATATGTTGAACGTCATTTTGCTTCAATGTTTGCTTTGGTTGTTTACAGGGATAACAGGCTATCAGAAGATTTTTATTTGATGTATTTCGGACTTTGGGTTCAGTAACTATGTCAATTTTGCGGAGAGACCTCAGATTCTGTTTGGCCACTTTTAGCCATACAATGCGGATAGGCCGACACCAACGTATACCATAACTCATTATAGCAAAGACAATTGCAATTTCAGTTGGTATCGATTTCTTCTTGACATACATATCAGTTTGAATAACCCGGTCTCTTGTGTAACATAATTATAAGTAAAATATCTTCAACAAATTAAATTAGCATTGTTCAATCATTAAAAGAGGCAGTTATTGAAAATATCAATGTCTCAGTTTATGAACATAATGAAACTGCTCAGAGATTTTTGTTTTACATCTCTAAGGTAATTAATTTGCACAAATACAGTATACTCAGTGTCCATAAATTGCGAGAAGAACTAAAGCTGAATTTTTCTGTAAATAAATTGGAAATACAATTAAAATTCAAGTACTACACTGTTTTTCAAGCTGAATACAAAACTTCTATTGTTTCAATTTGGCTCCCAAGTTTCGTTGTAGGTTAAGACTATGAAATATTGCTGATCCAAAGTAAACTGCGGTCTTAAACCAGCTATCTTGACTTTCTTATTTGGGAAATTGAACATTTTGTTCACTCAGCATGCTCTTTTGTAATCTCCGGGATATTAATTTTATAATCCTGCGATTATTCTCCAACCTTCTATTGTTTGAAAATAATTTGGTGTAAAATGTTTTACTCAACTCACTGCTGAAGACCATGTTACTCTATAAACGATGCATCTTTGGTTGGCTCAAAAACGGCCAAACAGGATTTTTAAGTCTCTCAACGTTTTCTGAAAGCCCGTTTATCCCTCTTTATAACCAAAGCAAAAATTTGAGCAAAAATCATTTTACTATTTTAATTATTTTCTATTCTGATTGTAAGTTTGTTTTTTACTCACACTGTATTAAGGATTTTAGCCATATTTTGTGCAATGATTTGGAGCTATTATGTATGTATATATGTATGCATAAGCGGAGGTTCCTGTATTGACCTTGTGCTTGTTCTAAGTGCTTGTGATGCCATGAAATCATGGTTTTCCGTCTTTCAAAACTTAAAAAGCTTTTTTTAAATTGATAAATCGATTGAAAACCAGATTTCTCAAATTTGAACAAATATAGTTTTTCAAATATAGAAGCCAGCTTTATCAATAAGGTGGCATTTAAATTCTTCATTCGAAAAGCTAACTTTTTGCAAAAAGATGGGTTTTTCGCCAAGAATCCTGTGGTACAGCAGTGTATTTTGAAACCGGCTTTTCTGACAGCGACAACAACCATATTTTGTATTTCCATCTTAATGTCAATTCTCACTCTCATTGCAAATATAATTGCAAATTTTGTTCTGTTTTAAATACTTGCAAATTATTGCCTGAGGAAAGAGGACTCCTAAAAGGTATAGTTTTGGTTATGTTAAATCCATAAAGGTCAAAGAAGGTCAGTGCCAATTAGATTATGTTGCCCTGTGGCCTATCTTGTCACATAACATGATAATAATGCATTGCAGATGCTACAAACTATTCCTTATTTTGACACATTAAACTAGACGAACTTTCTTTATCATTTTTCACAAAAGTTTGGAGCAACTTCTGATTTTAGCCATTTTTACCCTATAACTCCAAAAACCAATGGTCGGAAGTGGTACAAACTATACATCTTTGGCATCATTATGACTAGACGGACAATATGACAAACTTTTCAACATGTTTGGAGTAGTTTAAAAGTTTGACCCCTGTGTAACCTTAAATTGGCCCCTATTGAACAAGTTACACCATAATTTGAGACCACTAACTACCTTGCATTTATATATAGAGGGTACATACTAGCTACCAAAGGTGTCAAACCTTAGACAGTGGCGTAGCCAGGTGGGGGCAGAGCACGAACACACTTTTACCGGACACTCAACAATATTTATAAAGGAGTCTAGGTTTGCCGCCGGGCACCGCTACTCCATCGCCATACACACGCAAAAGAATCCTCAAACCACCAACAAAACGAGGCACGTCGTGCTAATTACGACGTCACACCACCCTGCACCATGCATAATGCATGTCGTGTGATCTATTCCAACCAATTACTGCACGGGGTCGTGCATGTACAATCAGTGGAAATCCGATGCGCCGTGACACAAGGTTGCGATAGTCCATGTGAATTGAATGTAAAACACGAACGATCTAAACTAGCAAAGCTGTATAATGGAACGATGTAATGGATGGGAAATGTTTTGAAGAAGTGTGGTTTTGCTTTGTGCATATCAGCAATGTCAGTAGCATTAAAGACGATGTCAGAACTAAACCACCGACATTTTCGCTAATATGGACTTTGATTTATTGCAACACAAATTGTACTAAGTGCCTATGAAATTATTATGAACAAAATGGGAATGAAATGTAATTGGATAATTTGACTCAGGTGCAAGCTTTCTGTGCTTTGGTATAGCGCTATACAGGTGACCCAACCAAGGTTAATTATATTAAGCAGTGGCGCGCTTTTCGATATGGTCTAATGATGTTGTAAAGAAGTTCGTTTGTGCAGAGTGCCCCCTCTGAAAAATGTTTTGAGGGGAAATCGGGAAATAAAACATTGATATTTATGTTAAATCAGCCCTTTTTCGGATTCTCTGCGACCGGGAAATTTTTTCTTGTGATCGGGAAGTTTGATGCACCTACCGGGAAATTGCCCCCTCGGAACCAATGGGCTGGCTACGCGCCTGACCTTAGATGTAGGCGGGTATGAACCAACTCCTTAAATAAGGACCCCTATGATATCTGCTCCTGCTCTATATGTTTTAATTTCATTCACTTAAGGTAACAGTCTTTGATGTAAGAAACGGTTGTTATGATGTTTAAAAAGAATTTTATAATGAATTTTGCCATTCTTGCTATCCAAGATGCTTAATGATCTAGGTCACGATTTACCAAAACTCTTAAAACTACAAAAAATACAAATCAGATTCCTACCCTCGCATTGCAAACCATAATGATCTCTAATTTTGTTGACATTGTTGCATAACAATGGTTTATCGACATAAACTGGCCTCACAGGAATCCAGGTGTTTATGTTACCAAATCTAACGCTGGTACACTCGCATGGTTTATCATAAGGTAGAATCCACCGCCAGATATCGTGGTCTTTTACTTCTGCGACTATACAGACATGAGCTCGAACGAGAATATGACGTCCTGGAGAGGGAAATTCAGATGAAAAAAAATATGTGGTTAAACATGCTGAAATTTTAAATGCCCTTGAAACTACATATTACATCTTACTTGTGCAGCTCTAACACTTATTCCCTCTAAACGCATATTTTTCTTATTCCAATGACATACTTTACTAGCTCAGTTCACACACTGATCAAAAGGTTATTGGATAATGAACACATTAATGCAGCTGATTTTCGGAAAAAGCGTCCCATTTCTCTATTCCATTAAGAAAAGATTTCTCACAAAGAATATACTTAGTTTCATCATGCAAGGAAATATGGAAATCCCCTAATGATACAATATTTTTATGCTTAGAGAACATGCTAGATGAGCCAAGTACTATAAATAGCTTGGTTTTTCCAAGCTATTGTGCAAGTTAGAGATTACAAAATAGGTGGTTAACAATGATGTTATAATGACATCATAAGATGATGCAATACATATGATGTCATTTCTGTGTGATCCGATTGAAAAGTATAGCATATGTTTATGCATGATGCTGCTATAATAGTTATTATTAGAGATTAGGGGAATTTATGGAAATATAAAAGATTTCTTTTCTTTGAGGAAAAGGGCCAGTTGTTATGATTAATTTTGATCTGCAGAATGGTAGATCTGTGCAGTACATAGTACCAGGATCAATTTATATTATAGATACTACATGAGCTGTTTGTGCAAGCTTTTTGTTTTGTCTGTTGTCTTTCAATCCAATCAGTTTTTGGAATCAAAAAGGTTTCCATTTTGTGATCCTAAAAGTGGACATTTGCGACAGATGGACTTTAGGTCGTAACACTCAGAATATTGTACTGCGGAATATTAGTGTCGTCGAGGGACAACCCCGTCGTCTTGAACTGCTGGACTATTGCTTTCGTTGTAAGCGATGAAATTAAGATTTGGTTAGTGGTGTGTGAGGAGGTTTGAAACCATCTTTGAAGAAAATGATACACACTCGTATGTATATCAGTTATACCTACCAGGCAGTACACAGAGGAGATGCAGTAGTATAACTGCCTCGAGTTGTCTGGGTATGCGTAAACGGGACGGCCACATTGTCACACTATAGAACAAACAATAAAAGAAGCAAATGAGCTGTGACAATCACGTGTATTAATGAAGATTTCATAATTTTAACACTTAAGTGATGAAGGTATTTTCACTCCAGTTATTGCCCAATGGGGTTATATGGAATCAACCCCGACGGAAACCACTTTCCGAAAGAATTTTCGCACGAAATTCACACTAGATGTGAAGGATCATAAGCCAATACCAAACCAGCAATAAAAGGTTAAATATTTTAAATGTTACTAATAATTGTTTACTTACATTTATTTTGTGCGCATTTATTAGCAAAAACGTTGACTATAGTTCTTAGATTAAAAAAGACATTTTCCGCAGACTTTCGTTTGTGTTATTTCTTTAATTAATTTCTATTGTATCTGAGTGACAAGTATTTGTACGGTTTAGTAAATGTAATGTTTGGGAATCACAGGTATAGGATGAATAATAATTAATGGAATTACGATTCTTGTTCTTATATTACTAACAAGAACAATACAAATAATATCCAAGCATGTTTACGGATTATAAAGCATTTCTTGAATACACTGAAAATTAAACAGGTTGTTTTTAATAAAATAATTCCAAACTCAAAAGTATCTGAGTTAGATTTAAGAAGTACTTACCTTCGGGCGTGTCCTATGCGACCATTATATATTCATCGAACAAATGAATATCCCAAGTTACAAGTAATATTACGATTACATGAACAGCGTATTTTGGTACCAGTCAATACTTCGCTATGGAAACCCTTGATTAACGCTTTATTATCCTCTTGAAAAGCATGAATAAATATGCATTTCATCTTGTCCATAGTGGTTACAATTAATATTTGAAATCATAATTTCTTGAAATACCAATACTATGCACCCAAACGACTTTGCTTTTTTAAGAGTACATATACATGCACCATCTTGAAGCAGTTTGAGACAGCTAATATAATGTCTTGTTTGACCCTCAATTGTTTCTGATATGCGACAACTTTAACCAGTGGGATTAGCTTTTGTCCAAAAAGCACCTCCCAGAAAAGCCCAGAAATAAATGGAGGAGGGAACACATAACCAGAGCACTAACGGTACCGTGACTCATATAGCAAAATAACGCCTAACAACTGGAGAGTAAGCTAAGTCCTTGTTTCGTTACAATTCAACGCAGCTTAAGGCCTGAGCTTGAGTCCTTTTCTTTCTTCTTTTAAAAAACCAAAACAACATTTCATTTTTTCACCTTTTCTGTGAAAACAAAAATGTTTAAATATTTTTCCACTTGTTGAAGACCTATTAATCCCGAAAACACCATATGATCCGTCACCCAGAGATAATTCTAAGCAACTATGGTAAGTCATCTTACCATTTCTTTACAAGAAATAACGGGTCGAATTCTCAGACAATGTTTAGGTAAACGCCCGTCAAGGCCTAAACTATAGTTAACTAAAACCGATCAAAGAAACCGATGACTAAAAGAGACCTTTTTGAATAGTGCGCCCCTCAAAGATTTTCGAAATTGAGATTTGCGGTGGTTGTAAGGCCTTTTTAATACTTATAGCCCCACCTGAAATGATATAAGTCATTCATACGACGGAGGCTGAGGGTTCATAACGTTATTTAAAACACAAAACACCTTAGTTGATTCCAACGGCATCCACCCTGTTGAACCGGTCTTTGGAGGTTGTGTTTGCTTTAATATTGATTTCACCACTGTAAATATCATCCCCACACTTCAACTCAACTTCGACGATAGTACTGGCTTAGTCTGGAAAATTCAGTGTCGGTTAACGTCTTTTACATGAAGCAGTAATCGCAAGTGTAAATTAAGAGCATGTTGCCCAAGTATTCTTAGATGTTGTTAAATGGTACAGAAAGAACCAGTCTATGAGGAATTTTGACTCACGCTTTGTTCCGCGCCTATAATATGGAGATGGAAGGCATGGAGAATCGTAATCCTGGGGTTGCGGATTGGAGTAAAGAAGAAAAACGAGGGCTAATTGAGCTGCTAAAACCCATGCAAGTGTTATAGAAAAAGGACAGACGGAGAGAAGACTAAACTTAAAAATAATGCACGGGATGCAATTCATGAGGACTTTGTCTCAAAATTTGGTGGTAAACGCTCATTGAGCAAAAAAGGAAGTGACTTTTTGTTTTCTAAACTGATGGTAGGAAAAAATGTTCCAAATTCCAATTGTAGCTAAAAATTACTCTTATACCAATATGTTTTATTATTATTATATAATATTAACACCCTGCAAATATTAAAGCTTCATGTGATATATTTTCTCTGACAATTCCATTTATTATTACGCGTGTTTGTAATTTTCGTACCACTCATATATTATATTTTTTTTTATATAACAATATTAATACCCTGAAATATTAAAGCTACATGTTACATATTATCTCTGAAAATTCACAATAATTTATAAATACGCGTGTTTGTAATTTTCGTACGACTTACATTGGATTGCTCATTTTTGCTGATTTGAAACACGTTTCCGGGCAACGGAGCTTATGGATAACAGATCTTTTTGAACCAATGTTATTAGACCTATCAGTTTATTTTCAATATAAACGGCCAATTTTCCAAAAAAAAAATTAATATAACTTGATGATGATCCTTTCTATTGCATAAGGTGTGTGCACTTTACACTTGCAGGACGGGTAGAGGTAATATAAAGCCACGGTGCAAAAATTAACGATACATTTAAATACGAAAACCATAGTGAAGAGAATCGACGTATACTTGATGAAAGAGCTTATGGATGACAGGTCTTTTGTTGAACCAACATCATATTTAGGCCTATCAGTTTGTTTCATAACAACGGCCAATTTTCCCCAAAACAAATGGAAAATATTATAAATACTTGTTATACGATCCTTTGCTATTAGATGCACATTTATTTATTATGTGCACATTTAGTTTACAAACTTGCCGACGGTAGAGGTATCTAAAGCCATGTTCAAAAATGAACGATAATATGCGTTTAAATACGATTACTTTAGTGAAGAGAAACGACATATACTTGATTAAAAAGGAAAGGTAATTACAACTTTAAACTACCTCTGTACCAAGTCCAATTTTAGCGGCGTTTGGCGGCCTTTAGCGGCGGTTATCCAAATTTTAAATTACATTTATTTTTGAGGATTTAAAAAGGGATTAGAGTTAAACATCATATGAGAATACGACCCAATGATTCTAAGAATTTTTCAACAACGATCTCAAATGACCACTTTAGTAAATTCTGACATGCGGACCTAAATGCCTCTATGATATGTTCCAAACGAATAATTAAATAGTAATTCGTTTTAAGACCATCAGAACAAAGCAATAGAAAACAACAGATTGAAATATAACCATGCCAAAGACATCCTCGAGAGAGCATACAACCTGGCAGGCGATGGAAGAAGAGCTAACCCCTAAACTAAAGGAAGTAGAGGCAGCCCATAGCAACTGTACGCATGCCCAGAGGAAGAAAAGCATCCGTGAAAGGTCAAATAGAGGAGAAACTTGCAAATTGGTATAGCCACTTTCAGAATCTCTTGGGAAGCCCAACAGATGTTGATGGAGAAGATGAAATTGACATCAAAGCTGGTCCCTAAATTCAGCGTGGAAGAATATGAAAAGACCAAGTAAGCACTGGTCAAAGGGAAGAGTAGCGGAGAGGACAACATTCCACCTGAAGTCATAAAGAGATTAAAGAGATACGATCTGGACTATATAGTGCTCAAGTTTTGTAACGGTGCCTTACTACAGAAAGAGAAGCCTGAACAATGGTCAGTGTGGAAACATGTTGAAGCTTCGTCCTGCAGTGGACTAATATATAGAAGAAGAAGAAGAAAATGACGATGACGATGACGACGATGACGATGACGATGATGATGATGATGACGATGATACGTACGTATGAAAAATACGTACTTTGAGCATTACCGGCGTTCGCAGGTATAGATTGGACTCAAAATGAATGCTTCTAAAACAAAGTTCATGTCATTTAATCACCAAAAGGCTACCACAATGACAAACAACGGCACAGTGCTGGAGGAGGTTGATGAATTCAAGTAAGATGTCTAGTACAGAGAAAGATATCAAAGTCCGCAAAGCCGCTGCCTGGAGAACCTGTAACTCGTTACATATGATCTGGAGGTCAACTTTCCCAAGACACTTCAATTGAGAATCTTTACAGCAACTAGTGCGCGATGCGTGCTTCTTGTTCAGCTTTAGTTTAATGTTAAGAAATGCGAAGTAAGCATCAGTAATGACTTCGTGTACTACTTTGTTTGCAGTGTATGATGGGTAAGCCTCTTATAGCTTGTTAGTAATGAACCAGTAGCCAAGTCTAGTGGATGAGACAGACCATCTAAAGTAGCCTTATTGGTACAACCTGGGGGGGGGGGGGGCAAAGAGGCATTTATACCAGGGCTACCTCATACTATGACATACACGAAAATGCATGATGGCCATTTTCAAAGGGTAGCTTAAGCGAGATAGGGGGGTCGCAAAAGATTATACAGGGGTCAAAATTTAAAAGTGGTCCAATGTTGTTGAATTGCATACCAAAATGTTCGTATGATCACAAGGATTAAAAATGTATAGTTTGTTCTATCTCTGACTTACCCTTATGGAGTTATAAGCTGGAAACCGTTATTATAGATCAAAGGTCAAATTTAGCTTCTACAGGGGTCAAATACTAAAAAAAAAACGCTTCAATTTCAGTGGAAATGGTCTCATATTATTCGTAATGTAATCACAAGTAAAATAAGGTATAGTTTGGACAATGAACAATGTAAAGTTACCAAGTTACACCCAACATTAACCCCAGCCCCTATAAGGGTATAGGGGTAATACTAATAAGGTACGTAACTTGTTAAATTCACATTGCAGATGGTCCAAACTATGTGAAAAGGTCCTTATTTTATGATAATATTTAATTCTTATAACGCGCGATAATCCACCGAAGTGCACCTCTGCTGCTATAACGACAAGGAAGGAAAGAATTCGCGATTTTTAGATGCAGGAGGAAACCGAAGTTCCTGCGAGGACGGTATGGATCGGTAACCAAATTCACATGCGACTTAAATAAAATAGGAAATTGAACTCGGGTCCCATTGGTGAAAGGCGACCGGATGAGCCACGACACCAACCCGCACTCCCGGCTATTATGGTTAAATATCACATCGGAGTTGTTACAATTAATTCAAATAGGTAAAAACGCATGTTTGTAGTATATTTTGGAAAATTACTGCTATGTGAATAAATACTGATTTTTCCAAAGAATCACATTTTGTCTTTTGGTTGACAGTGCTTATTTGTAACGTCATCATGACGTCAAAATATATCATATCACGCAAATCTGTATGTAATTAGAAAAAACAGATAGAGCCCTTTAATTTGATACCAAAATATATAATTTTAAGGAAATTAGAAGGGGTGGCGAACACCCCCTCCTCTTTGGGTTATACACCACTAGCTCACTTATACAAAGTAGTCTATGGAAAAAAATGACAACTTTGAGCATGTTTCTTTCACATTTAAAACTCTCTCATAGGCAATATAACAATATCACACCAAAGTACAAGCTAAACTCACCAAATAACCAAATTTTCAACATAATGGTGACCAAAATTTCTTTAGTTACGAATCACCAAACTCGCAGCCGTCAGACCGCCAATCACAAGATCGCTGCGGTTAGTCGTTGACAAATCAATGTGAATTGATGAGCGCGGAGTGTCCAAATGCAACTTACTTTGAGAAAGCATACCAGTCTTCCATGTCAATCATGAAATTCCATCACTTTCTTAATATAACTAGTCCATTTTCAGACATTTTAAAGCAGTTTTTCAGACGCCACGCAAGAAAGTAGTCCACCCAAGAAATTGTTATCCTTACGGCAGCCAGGATAGTGGTGTATAACTTTTGGAGAACGTGTTAGAAAAATAGCTCTGGAGGGCGTGAGTTAAACTATCTCGATGTTTGCACAAACATGACTGAACAGGATCCAGATTAAAAATGGAACTTAAAATGGACTATTTTAACTACTTAGTTCTCCAGGTAGACAAGCATGAAATTTTTAATCTTTTCAGAGATGACCAGCGCACGCAAGCATTGAAAAAATAAAAAAACATGCAGCGTTGGCCGGATTCGAAGCGGTGACCTCCGTCTTATTAGCACTTTCAATTTCAATCCCGGCCCGGGGGGGTCCCGGGATAGAGGGGATTAGCCGGGAAATGTACATTTGCTGTCAGATGAGCCCCCCGCCTTTGTCCCCGCTAAAGTAGCACGCGAAAAAATCCCGGTAGCAGGGCTGAAATTTTTTGTACATCCCCCGCTATGGTCCCGGCCCCTGCTAGCCGGCTTCGGTTGTTTGTGTGTGACAATCCCGTATATGCTCGGCCAACTGGGGGTGGGACTACTTTTTTAAAACTCTGTACAATCCAGGCTCGGTCCCGGCTATGTGACAACGGGTCTAGCTATATAAAATCATACTTTTGGATCGCCGGAGTGTTCCGAACCAAACCGAAATTTACAACACATCGGAAGTTTGTTGAGAAACAAAACCTCGTTCGTGGTTGTTTTAAAACAAGAATCCACATTATCCACGGCGATATCTGGCCACTAAATGTTATAGCAGAGTAATATCTAAAACCCTGCATCATATTGCCAACGGAAAAACTTTTCAGCCAAACAAAAAGATCATCATGGTGATGGTCGTTTTGTCGGCCTAATCTGGATAGTTGACTGCTAAAATTAAACTTGAATATATGCCCATGCCGAACTCTGTCAGTGGGTATCAATATAATTGCGACCCTGCCACTCAGGGGAGGCACTCAGCATCTTTGTTTGGAATGCATGATGGATTTGATTATGCGCAGATAACAAAGCATTTTGATTTATATCGGAACATGAGTCCGTTCGAGAAGTTATTTTGAGGTAACAGAATGTTTCATGAGCATTTATTGTTTTTCCATATCGACTCAATATTTTCATTTTCATATTAAAATGCCGCGTTTATGCAATGATGACAATATTCCTGGCATTTTAGTCAGAATATCAAATAGCTTTCACGACCTACGGTGTTTTATGAATTAAATTATTAAATTTT
The DNA here is from genome assembly GCA_023653785.1 of Ophioderma brevispina. NCBI lineage: Eukaryota > Metazoa > Echinodermata > Ophiuroidea > Amphilepidida > Ophiodermatidae > Ophioderma > Ophioderma brevispina. Next base: position 44,551 of record JAMKCH010003760.1, read on the forward strand.
TTATTTTTTTTATTTTTTTTATTTTTTTTATTTTTTTTATTTTTTTTATTTTTTTTCCTGTTTTGATTTTTTATTTTTTTCTGGCGTTGACAATATCGATCCTCGGATTAGTTTTATTCTCGACCGTGCGACGACGTGCGTTGTGCTACTTGTATAGCTGCCTTTCACGACATGAAGAGATCGGACTGCCATGGTACTTCAATTGGTGATATCCTACAGAGTTGACGGGCGATACTGCTTCACTGATAGCCTGGTTTATATGGTGTGACACATGCGTTAAAGTCCCCGTTTGTGTACCTCCCGCTTAAGTCCCGGCTATCATCAATGATTCCCCGGCAGGGCGGGGACCAGCTAACGTACATTCCCGGTCAAGTTCCGGCTAACATCCCGCCTTGCGGGGCAATCTTTTTTGTACATGCCCGGCTCTGTCCCCTGCATGTACCTGCCCGCTATGTCCCCCGGGACCCCCAGGCCGGGATTGAAATTGAAAGTGAATAGTCACGGCGTGTCCAAATTAAGCCACAAGCCAGGGCTCTCTTTGCCCTACCCCCGATTTATCCGAAGTAGTATCAATTTTGATAATCAGATGAAAAGCCGTATTTTGCTAAATGTCATTCTGTATTTTGAGCCCGCAAATCCATTTCATTCCCAAATATAAGAAAACCCAAGAAAACCACCGTTAATGGTTAACCCACCAATATTAACACAGTATTTGAATAGGGCCTTTGCATATGCATTATTTGCTTTACCATCAAACCGCATCACTCCCCACCACGTTTACTTGATGGGCCCTAATGTACAAGTGCCCGCCCCTCATATCAAGTAGAAAACACAAATAGACATAAATTAGAACAAGCTCTTTAAACTGAGAGAATGGTTCACAAATTCTCACGCTTCGTGTTCTGGTTCTGGTACTGGCCCAACACCCTAAAAGGGGCCAACGAGCAGGACGGTGCCTGTACATGGTCTGGTGTCTAATGTTAATTCGTACCTGGTTTACTTGCTTAGTTTTAGTGATAGGTGCCGCATTGATTTAGTGGAAAATCAAGCTTCCCATTATTTGGGGACATCTGATATTGTAATATCCCGTTGCACTTCAAATTACCACCAAAACAGCTCGGTTAAACATGTGTAGCGGTGCGCACACACGGGAAAGTGTTTAATTATTTGGTTTAAACTGTTTAGTCGTCAGGATGTCACGGCTTGGCCTGTTCAATGTTTTTAAGTGGCTGGTTCCATCGAAACACGTGTATATTTCTTTACGTGTGAAGGTTTATGCTATGGTTTTTTCGGGTTTCCTTGTTTTTAAACGATCGCCGTAGTGGCAAAAGATCATTTATGTTCAAAGGCTTAAAATGAACCATCTACTTGCATTAGAAATCTTTCCATGACACATCTTTTTTTTAAGGATTTACTTTGCAAGAGATGACTGCATAGTACCTTTTTCATTTGTAATTAGTCTAAGCAGGTTTAAAGTTATGAACTATTTCATGTTTATTCTATTATGGTTGTTACGGTTGATGTTTTATGTTGATCCCGTGTTCGACTTGAATGTATGACTCAAGTTAACTAGTATAAATAAATGAATGACATGAAATTAGATCAAATTGTTCATCTGATATCTTACATCCATTTGTAACACCAACAATGACTGTTACTTAAATTTCTTTACTTATGCTGAACAAAAAGTATACATGTATCTGGAAAGGCGGGCTCCTGCTGAGATATTTTACTTGTTCATAAGATGTATCATTTATAAAATACTTATATTCACTTTCTTAACACAAATCGCTATATTGGCGTCCAGCCTAAAATTAGGGAGATATCAATATACTGAAAAGCTGATTCAGAGATTTCAAGGATGGCGCCCTCACTTTTTCTAAACAATCAATTTTTTTTTGCTTTTTTGCATGTATCATAATCCTTGTCCACATACTAATTCACTGTGTAAAATACCTACACAGGCTCAAATCGATGTCCTTCAGTAAGAAAATCACAGCTATGTGATAAAATTCCGGATCCGGAATTTTTGTTATACACATGTACTCGTTGCTTCGTGCGGTGAATCCAAAATCACAGTGGAATATCCTCTTCACCATCTGAAGTTTCATCATCCAGTTGATCAGGCCTGGAATGCCTCTTGGGGACTTGTAGACCTAACAGTCAATCTATGGTGTGGCTAATGGTTTGTGCTCTCCACAGTCGCAGTTTGGTGAATGTTCTACTCCGATCTTGTTAAGGAAGTTCTTTGTACGACCACGTTCGATAATGCGAGAGCATCGAAAAATGTGGAAATGCATTTTGTTAAACTTTAAATCAGGGAAAAGTGTGCGCAATTCCCTAACTGCTTTAATGTAGCAACAAACCACCAAATAGTGAAATAACTGGAGTATTTTTAGTTAAATTGTCATACCATCTCCCGCCAATGACATACAGCGACGGAGTCTCAAAATCTACACGTAACAGCCGATTGTGTTACAACCAGTACAGAATAACCAAAGAAAAATAATGTTTGTCGGTTGATATCAACTGTATCGATCATGGTGAACAATCTCATGATGAAATAGTGATATTCCCGCAAAGGCTTTTTGATCCTCAAGTCGGAATTTAGATACGCACGTATAGAAATTACAGAAGCGGATAAAAAGTACTGCCCTTGTCTTTAATACACAGGGGAATTTCAAGCCAACCACTGCATTTTATGTTCGCATACCATGGCTAACAAAATATAAAAATTGATTTTGATGTTTTTCGATGTTTCGGATCAGTCAAATCGGCTGCTAATCCCTTTAATTACAGACAAGTTATTAAGACAATTCTTACAAGCTGAAACCTTTAAACAGTGTTTTTTATTAAGCTGAAACCTGATAAATCACCTTGCAACTAGAACTCAGCCAATTTTGCGAGTATCATCAAAGCGAAAGTGCCTGTGGAGAAAGTTTCAGATAACCCTTCATTTCATTGAAGATACCTGTTGACTAACTTTTATAAAAAATATCCCGTACCATTACAAAAAAAAAAAATATGAATGCAAACACGAAGGGGGAATAAACCCTACATTTTACCAAATAAAAATAGGGAGTGGCGGGTGGGAAAGAAAATATCGATGATCCTACTTGAACGGAATCTGACAGTGAAGTGAAGAACCGGGTCAGGAGACAATTAAGCGGCATACGACAAACATACAAAAAACAGCAACTATGATGACTGCCGAACATTAGAAGACGCTGTGATGGCGCGCACCTCCAAACACGAGCCAGAACAACTATGGCAACGACACGACCCGGATGCCACATTCCTCTTTAGGGGGTAATTGTGTCTTCTCCTGCAAGCATTCGAAAACATTATTTCATTTAAAGTGACAGGAGGAGATTTTTTTAGGATAAAATTCTCCTCAAATTGCACAGCATCGAATGTGACCACCTACCAAGAACGTTCCAAGGTTTCATTGGACAAACAAGTACAAAAGAAAAGCAAACCTTGTTTGACGTGCTGGTTCTGACCTGTAATTGTCCCCATAGAACACCGTGCTTTGACTTTCTGTCGTTCACAACAGAAATACTAAATCATCAATTATTACATAAGACGGCGTATTCGGCTTATTCACTTCAGGTGTGATCGAATACATTGGAAGCATTCCAATATGCAAAAAAACCCGGGTTCGAAGAAAATTGGGGGCTCTTCAAAAAAAGTTGCACATAGGTAATTTCTGTTTTTAAAAAATTAATTAGATAATTAAGGTAACTTTGAGTGCAATGCAACAAAGTCCTATCTACCTCAATTGGGCCTAATTGCTATTTAAAACTGCCGTAAAGTGAACCTTTACTTGTAATATCTTAAGCAGGTCGTAACTACATTCAAACTTAGCAAAATTTGGGAATAAAGATGCACCTTCACAAAACTAATTTGGGAGATTTTTATTTATTGACACCTTCGAAAACCGTACAAAAAAAAATGGCGTATTTGCAGAACTAGTTTTGCTGTGAGTGCAACAAAGTCGTATCTACCAGTTGCGATTTTATTGCCTTTCAACAGAAATTCAATTTTGAGTGCAACACCAAATTGGACCTATTAGCCTATAATCTTTGCAATGAAATTATGCGCAATGGCGTACTTTTTCATAATTCATAAACACTCAATTTCACCAAAATCGTTATACTTTGTTTCCCTCACATAACCGAATACAATATATATCGAGCCTTGTCATTATTACAATGTTTTCTAGAGATATAATTACAACACGATGGATGAAATGAGCGGTGATGACACTCGTAATTCCTTTCTTTTAAGCAAATCGACTGATGCAAACTTTAACCACTATACCAGCTGAAATAAGACATAAATAACATCAGTATAGAAAAAAAATAAGCTAGAAAAATGATTGAGACGTTTTAACACCATTGCTATTTCTTGTATATTGGCTAGATAAATATTACATCAAGTGCATACGTTCATAGTAAGGTCTTAGCTAAAATGGAATGTAAACTGATCTTTGCTAAAAGAATATCTATTTCAATACAACCCCAACTCAAAGATATGAGTTCAATTCTCAGTACACAGAAGCAGATGTGAAGAGATGCCAACCGCAAACGATGAAGCAATCTGAGTGGTAACATCGTACTCCTTTCCAAATTTGAATCAATAACCATGTGCAGAGCGACTCTCTGCACATTGGCGACGGCGTAACGTTCCACTCCGAGGGACGAGGTGTTTTCATGGTTCATTTGTCCAAATTTTTCCAATGGAGCAATTACGATTTTACCAATAACTCTTATGAAAGAAAATTTAGAAGTCCTTGAATTGAAAGGAGTCTCTAAGCCCCAAATTCGAATACATCCCAGTGAAGTGGGTCTGTTTTGCGTCCATGCGGCAGAAATCATTGGGGAAAAGATCTGATGTATACAATTTATATAAAGGATTATTATACCGACCTTTGTTTTGATAAATAGCAAAAACGTGAGCACTGCCAACATCTGTAAAATAAGACAAAGCAATCAATCGTTCCGCTGTTATTTTTGACTGAATACTGGAAGTTTGAATTTTGACTCTGCGTTAATCTAAAGTACCATAGACAATGTTAGCCTTTAATTCAGGTTAACACTGAGATATTTGACATTTCAATGCAATGATTTATTATGCGTGTGATCATTCATGGATTGCGTTTGCAAGGAGAGACGGTGGTATCTTGCTTGGGGACAGGAAGTGCCGCGTACATGGGGCTAACGTTTCCAAAGTGGACGGAATATATGAAAAACAAACTATATTACAGTAGTAAGTGTCCGCACTGACAGCAATGACTTAAATATCCGATTTTGTCTTTATCAGGTTGCTTTTGGTCATGTAACTTGTGAGATATGTTATGATAAAGTTTCGCTTCGTCATAGGTTCTGCTAGAATCATGTATTTAGGCCCACTCTTTCTAAATATATAATAATTATAATTACGGTCACTTATAACTCTGAAATAAAGATAAGAAGATCCATTAGAGCTCCTTTTCTAGTATATAAGTAAACACAGTCTTCTGTGGTCCAGTGGTAAACTCTCACGTCTAGGTAGCGAGAGGACCGGGTTCGAGACCGTCTATTTTTTCGTCTTTATTTAATTCAATGCTCGCCTATTTCGCCGATCCTCTACATAATATTTGATAAATATACTTGTTACAACATGCAAAATCTGGTTTTTGATGATTTTTTTTTCGATTTCTGGTTGAGCAAATCACTGATAGTGCCTTTAAATCTAGCTTCTACACTGTTAGAAATTTCCGTAAATTAAGAAACAGATTTTCCGTAAATTTACGGAAAATCTGTTTTAGAAAACAATAAAATAAAAAACAAAAAACATACAAAATGTTAATTTACGGAAATATTTAAAAAATTCTGGCAGCAAAATTTCCGGACTTTTTTTTTCGTTCCGTAATTTTAAATTACGGAAAAATTATGTTAAAATACACATTTTTTCCATAATATGAGACAAATTTGTGTAAAATTACTGTAAAAGTTCCGTTAATTGACAGAAATTCTGTAAATGTACCCTAAAAAAGTCTGGAAACTCTGCTGCCAGAAATTTCCGTAAATTTACGGAAAATTTTCTAACAGTGATATGGCTTCACACAGAGAGTGCCAAAACAGTTCCCTGACCATATAAGAGTGCACAAGAGATTTGGTGAGGTAAATCGGAAAGCTTACGGCGGTATGGGAAAGACAGATAGTGAGAGAGTTTGAAATGTGGAATATTGGTAAGTTATCAAGCCCTTCAGATAGTCAGTGTACTACTCACCAATTCACTATTCCAGATAGCGCGTGTTGATGATGTGCTATATAGAAAGCTCGGAAAGGAAAGATGCGTATGGCCATAACCCCAATCACAAATCTTGTCTATGATTACCATGACTAACCAACCAGAGTCATGCTCACACCCACCATGAGAACCAATGTAAAATCGTCTTTTCATTTGGATGGATCCATCAACAATAACAGATCTGCAGAAAAAAAATGCAGTGATATCACTATGAGGTAAGGTATGCATGCTAATCTACCCAGTTCAGTAACCTTGGATGGGCACATGTTAACAGCAGCTGACCATGCATGTTCTGGGTATCATAAATTATACTCAAAATCCAGGGTATGTATTTGCTCAATACATTGGTGAATGAAGGCCAGTGAACTGTGCCATGGGAATTGAGATTTATTTCGCTCACAGTGTATCAAATAATCTTTATGTAGTTTTTATACAGGAATTGTTTTGAATTGAAAGTTTGATGGTGGCACGTATCCTTTCTTTCTTATGATTATATTTGGTTGATCTTCTAAAAGGGTTATCTGAAAACATCTCTTAGATTGTGGTTTTAGGTCCTAAGACGGAGCTTTCCAACATACAACATTAATTATCCCTCGTCTACCGAAGAAAAGCTTCTATTTTTTCGCCCAACTAAACCCCTTTTTTGGTACCAAATGATTTAATGTTATTGTCAATTCATGTCTTACGCTCCTTTTCATGTAAAAACAAGCACCCATTGGGGTATGTGATCCCAAAGTGATGGATGAGGGTGCCACCCCCCCCCCCTTCGGGAGATGCCTAGATGACGTCGGAATACCACAGATACCTGATTTTGGTAGCAATAGATAGCTTTGGCCCTCTTCTTCACATCTTGACATCAAAATTAATACTAACATGTGCATTACGTATACATATCTAATTTCAATTTTGCACCAAAGAAGTCTCTTAGTGCCATAGAACGCGTCAACGTTAAAGCCAGTAAAATTGCCAAAATATCAAGTTTCACACCATATCCAGTACTTTCATGCATCCTTGAATTATGACGTCATAGTGATGGCATAATGGAAATTTTTGTGCTTTTGTATTTTCGATACCAATGGAAGAAGAAACTTAAGCTATCTATGATTTCAAATCTATAGGTTGAGGGTGGCATAATACGCACACATGTGAGGCATCTTATAATGCGTTATTACGTACCCCGTCGGCTGACGTACGGTATTAATAGTGACGTTAAGATGCCATACGCGATTCGTGTACCTCTACGCAAAATATAATTTTTTTGTTCGATCGATCCATGAATAAACGAACTCAAAAACAAGTCCTCGCGCATGGTATCTAAACCTCTCAAATAACTCAAAACATCGGCACGGTATATTTACTATAGAACAGAGCACATGGTGTAGATAATCATCAACAACTTTAATTAAATTTAAAATGGCAAGTGAGATTAAGCCATGAATTCCAAAGAAAAACACAGTCATGGTGATAAACATTACCCTTGCACAGAAAAGAATTCTGCTGGTTCCGATATGTCTGTGAAAGGTGATGTGATCAAGCGTTGTCTTGTCATCCAGTTAGCAATATCAGCCCCTGTTCCATTGAACGTCATGTTGAGTACCTCTACACCATTAGAGTCGTACAACCCAATCTTAACCTGTAGATGGATAGGAGCAAATGTATAACTTCTATTATAGTATCCTCAATTAAAATTATTTTTATTTCTAAATATTATATAGAAGCTCGGAGAAACTGGCGAGCACAGAACTAAATAAAGACGAAAAATACACGGTCTCGAACCCGGAGCCTCTCGCTTTCCAGGCGTGAGAAATACCACTGGGCCACAGAGGACTGTGGATACCAGTGAACGAGCACCATAGATTCTGCTAGATTCATGCATATGGTGCTCGTTCACTGGTATTCATTATGGAGGAAAAATGTCACTGGTGGTGCCAGATAGAAACATGAACGCCGCTGCAGTAAGACAATGTCTTGAGGCAGAAGGGGTGGATCGGATAGCATGACCTGCTTGCTCCCCTGATATGAACCCTATCGAGCATGACTGGGATGCCTTAGGCCGAGCCATTAATGACAGGGACAATCTTCTTTAAAGATGAGTGGGACGCTCTGCCCATTGACATCATAAACAACCTTGTGGACAGTATGCCGCGACGTCTTGACGCACTGATTTATGCCAGGGTTGGCCATAATCGATATTAGAGACTGATTGTCATTTACAACAGTACTATTGAACATTCTGATGCATTAAATCACCCAAAATGTGTTGTCTGTAAAACTGACTAATGTGGAAAAATTTTAACAAAATCCTTAAAGCGGCACTGGCACATTTTCATAAAACATGAAATTTCTTTTTTTTTCAATTTCAATTTGATCGCAAATGATAGTCTAGCCCATTGGAAGAATAGAGATATATTTTAAATTTAAAAATAACATACCCAAAAACAGATAGGGACATTAATAATATGCTAAAGACATCCAGGTAATTTGTAGGCCAACTTTTAAGTATTCCGTAACTTTAATCAACAAATATGTCTATTACATGAATATCATAGACTCGTACTCATTGATATTAAAACCACAAAGGTCACAGACCGGTCAAACAGGGATCATGCCATGGGTATCAGGCTTCAACGTGAGTTTTCTTGTGTTAAACGGCCATTCCGTTCCTGTCTGCTGAATAAATATCGCCGGCGACATTAATTATAAAAATCGTTCTGTTTACCCTAAGCGCGCTGATTTGGTCTTAAACATTTCAGGTGAGGGCTAATGTATATAAAAACGTTTTTTTTTTTTTTTAAAAATCAAGTTTTAAAATCGCGAGGGCGCACTATTTTTCAAATGTGCCAGTATCTCTTTAAATTGTTGTTCAAATACCCCCTTTTCCTTTCAGGCTAAGGGACAAAACAACAGTTCGTAAAGGGTTAATTGTGGACTAAGTTCATGGTGATATGCTCGGAAGAGACTGATCAATCAAGTAGTGTGGCGATATATCTCTAGATATCATAAATAACTCGCACTGTAAGAATCATCATAAAAAGTGGTTAAAATATTTTAATCCAACTTTATGGGCAAAAGTGTATGATCCAGCCAGAGACGGGTAAAACGTCTGGCTACTTCGCTGTATTCGGCAAGGTCCTTGTCTGTGCAGTGCATTCAATAGTGGTCAGACCAAAGAGATGTTCATTGTCGGCTGGTGTTCTTGTTGTTACCCAACCATCAAGCAGTATCCTGATCTGCTGTCAGGTTGCAGGGGAAACTTGTAGATTCTGTTCTCAGTATGGATATCGCCTGTCATCCCGTGATGAGCTCACCGGGTTTCAATACCGATAGAGGTTACTTGGTTATTAGCAAGTCTTTCTTCCACAAGACACTCTCTTAAAACTCAAGAGATGGCTTCAAGTGGTTGGACTTCGTTTAAGAAACTCTCTTGGATTTAAAGGCGGTTCACAGCAGGTCCTTACCCAGGGTATTTTCACATTAGATAACTGGCAGCTACGTCTGAATGCTCATTGTACTTCCAGGATGCCTGGTGGATGTATAAGATCTCCGTGGAGCTGGGACGAGGACATCGGTGGTAAGCATGGCAGGAGGTATTTAAAGCTAGACGTAAGCGTCTTGAACATGGCGTTGATCATTACAGGGTCATGCATAATCTGCACATGGCCAGTGCCGTCGTGTTTTTAGGGGATGTGGGCGAGCCAACACCCATCTTGTGCCAGTCTACTCAAGATGTTACTGCGTGGACATATTTAGTCCTTTGAATTCTTAATGTGGGTCGTATAGGAGAGAGTGCCGTCCAAGGGAACTCCTAGATAGACAGGGGTATCACAGTGCCCCTATGGAATGTGTACCGGACCAGGTTACATTAAGCTGCTGAAGTTTGGCTTCAACGGTGCTTGATAAAAAAGCACAAACCTGTATCTGTGTGGATTTGCACGAAGGTGTTTTCATCGTTATAAGGAGTGAGTTCATCAAGGACTTTGGAGAGTCTCTCTCCAGCATGTGAAGTCTGCATCTTGCGCGTTCACGAGATCGTCTGCCATAGATAAAAACGACAGATTCCTGCACCTTGCGTGCCATTGGATAGATGTGAACAGGAGCAAGGTGCGAGTAACCGTGCGCCACACTCACTTGGGGTAGTCCATTCTTGAGCCTACGCCATTGGCTCTTCTTCGGGCCTAATGAACGAAGAACATCCTGTTTGCAAAAATACTTGAGAGCTCAGTCAAGTCGGAGCTTTGCGAGTTTCAAGATCTTATGTAGAAGTGATTAAACCCTTCTCGAAACCATGCTCGATGTGTTAAGCGAGTACTTGCTTGGTGTTGATTGCGGGCGGAAAACTGCTTGTTTTGGTATGAGGTGTTCGCGTCTATCACAGGTGCGATAAGATCGAGCTGAGAGACGTTCGAAAGCGCTTGTAAGTATGGCTGAGGAGTAATATTGGTAGGCTGGGGGGGGGGTTTTGGGGGGGGTTTGGGGGGTTTTCTTTTCGGGATAACTCTTGGGATTAGATGGATCTTTTCAAGGTTTAGGAGTGCACAAGGTGCTCTCTTGACACATCTGGAGGAACCCGTAGGAAAATATGGGTAGTAATTGTAGAGCGCACAAGAAGACACCCCGTTGTATTGGGTCGAAATTTTCAGATGCCTCAGTTGAGAGGTTGTCAAGGCCAACACTTTCCTGAATTGAAGTTTAGCCCAATACCGGTTTCCAGTCCTTCCATGTTAAAGGAACGAGTGAAACCAGGGTCTATTTAAAAGCAGTGTAACTTTTGGCTCCTTGAAGCGTCGGATGATGGATCATGCTTTCTTGCTGTAATGGGTATATCGGCGGATTAAATAAGGCTATGCCAGGTTTGATCTGATGCTGGGGAGATTCTCTTGACACTTCCTCAACTCAACAAGTTGTTGAGCGGAAAGGTAAGCTTCAAAACATGATGAGTATACTCTTGTATTTGTAGCATATTCCTGGGAAGGACCTGCTGTATATTCCGTCCTACAGCCCTGGGTATGAATATTCGGCCAGTCTTGTTCAATAGTTTAACCATTCTGATCAGATCATCCCCCTCGGAATCCTTGCCAGTGTGTTTTCCTATAGTTAAAACGACGCTGAAGGCACTGTTTGGTCTTACTACAGCGTTAACTTGGATATCGATTGGTCGATGTTGGAGTTAGTGGAACAGGGTCCAGAATCTTGCTACACAGTTAAGAGATATTTTCCTAACAATAGCTAGATCAACTTTATAACCTCTCTTTCAAAGGGGCGCTATGGAATTATGGCGGAAGCTTATGGTCGCGAAGGAGACGTCGATCTTGTAGCCCCATTGGCTTCTATGCTGTGGAAATCACCAATAAGGAAATTAGGGTTGGTTGGAATTCCGAGATTGAATTGGGGGCTTGAAATCTACTGAGGAGGTTTGTAGACTGACGTGACTAAACAGGGACTTCGAGGTGAAAAGACAAATACTTTAAATAGCCTCTGCGGATTCCAGTAGGGGCCAATTTAAATATTGCATCTTAGGTAGTTTCCAACGATGTCATCATTAAACTTTTATACTGGATAATGTAAAATGTAATTTTGCGGTTCAAATTGGGACAACGTTAGCTATGTTTATGCAAGGTTACGACCATTATTAAACTTATGGGGCACCGAACTAGAGAAAAATATCAAGATCCTGGGTTTGGTAAGTAAGACTTCGCCAGTAGTTTGGATCTCCAGAGAGAGTAGATTCATGAAAGATACCATGATCCAATGATATTTTAGATACCACATGAGTTTTAAAAGCATTTTTTCTGCTGTCATCTTAAGCAAAAGAGATTCAGTTATGAATCAAAGGATTCCAGTGTGGTCCTAAAGTGGGCAACATTGCGACAGACGGATTTTGTGGAAATAGTTGTGGATACTGCTAAAGTATTGTTCGTAAAGGACCTATAAAAACCTTCTAGTCTTGAACTACCTTGACAAGGTTATCCTCAGGACTGCCTACCAAATAAGGAATAATTTCAGGGAGAGGATCATTGGATTTATATCGTGAAACTTTGACACCGCGTACTGGCATTTTGGAGTATCGCTTGAGGACATATCAGGTGATCTTGTAAGTTTTAAGACATTCTTGAGGTATTGAGCACACATTGTAATTGCTTAGGATATTCCAACTAGATCATTTAAATCAAAGTTCATGTTTACCTCGTATGTAGCAGCCTACGCGGTTTTTTAATAGTGACGCGTCACGTGACCTTATAAACAGCGTTTATACATGGCTGTAGTTAACGAACGCCCGCAAGTGTCAAATTTCATTGCAATTTTAAGCGAGTATGATATTAATGATTTAATTTTGTAATTATTAGCAGAAAGTACGGTAAACATGAACGTATTTTGGGTATGAATGTTGTTCAATGCCTCGGGGCAAAGCCCTTCGGCATAAACAAGGGTCGGTACCCAACTACTATGAATGAACCCCTAATTAACATAAAATTCAGATCATTTTGTGCATATATTGCTCATGTGGTTTGTGTTAAGGAGTATCTTATGAACGTGTCATCCTATATAACTTTTTAAGACTTTATAAGCAATTATTATTATTATTTTAAAACTTGATATGCCGTGATCTTTCTTAAGTAACATTACCGAAATGTGTGATCAGATCTATATTTTACATAGTTTGAAGGAAGGATTTAGTAAAAGTAGAACTTCGTTTTATCTATTGCTAGATTGGAAAAACCAAATTCCGGAAAAATTCGAGCATCAGTGGTAAAGGAACCGTACTTATAAATTAAAACATTGCTGAGTTAAAGGAATATGATACAGCGACATCATTCACAATATTACAATATCATGTTTCCTGCATTCATTTCATGGCGCAATTATATTTCCACTCTCTTTTTGTAAAATATTGGATGTTATTGTTTTAACGGCAAACATCTTCTTCTTCTTACGCCGTTCAGTCCACTGCTGGATGAGGCCTCGTATGATGTCTCCAGTTCTACTCTCCCTTGCCATATTTGTACCAATTAGTTTCATTCCATAATTGTTGTATTTCATCTCTCCATCTCTTTCTTGGCCTACTCTGTTCAGTTTTCCATCAAGTGGTGTCCATATAGTAGTCAGTCTGCTCCAGCTTTCATCTCCCCTTCTAGTGATGGCCAGCCCATGTTCCATTACGATGTGTGATTACTTCCATTATGTCCCGTACTTTCGTTGTTCCTTATCCATTTATAGTTTTGTGAGCTTTGTATGTTATTTAAGCATACTCTTCCATAGTGATGTTGAGCGGACTGCTAAAACTTTCTTTCCATTTTAATTGTGAGCGTCCATGTTTTTGATGCATATGTCATTGATGGGAGAATGCAATGGTTCATACACTTTCCTTTTCAGCACAATGGTAGATTACAATTCATGATGTGGTTTGTATCTGCCAAATGCTTGCACCCTGACTTTAATCTTTCTCCTTATTTCATTATCTTGGTCCTTTTCGGTGAGAGTGAACTGTTGCCCGAGGTAGATGTATTCAGATACATGTTCCAAATCTGTTCCATTCATGAGTGAGTTGTTTGTGTGTTGTAATGATTGGTCTGAAATTACTTTGGTCTCTTCATATTCATTTCAGTCCTCTTTTCCTGCTTGGATGTCCCAAGGCTTGGAGCATGCTCTCCATTTCACTGAAGTGGTTAGCTATGATGACTATGTCATCTGCAAAAAACGGAGGTGGTTGAAATTCTCCACATTCACATTGATACCTTTATTTTCCCAATGATGTCTTTGTTGAAGATGAGTTCAAAGCATGCTGTAAAGAGTTTTGGAGACATGGTATCTCCTTGCAGAACTCCTTTCAGTAGGGATTGTTGCTTTCTTTGTGGAACTTAACAGAGTTGTGCTGCCAGTGTATATGTCTTTGATTACTTTAGTACGTTAGGGTTGATGTTTGCTCTTTCAGTTGCCGTGAGAACTGCACAGGTTTCAACGGAATCCCAAAGCAAACGGCAAACAAAGGTGTTTTAAATCATCAAAACATCAAAAGTTAAAATATCAAATAACAAAGTTTTTTCACAATACCTCCTGATATGAGATTGTCCCAAATCTGGACAGCAAGACTTTACAGTGAGTGCTGTATGCGGTGTCACTTCTAGAGTTAGGCGAGACAGGTGCGCACATGTGGGTAAAAGGGGGCGTTGGATGATGTTGACATCCATACATAATAAGGAATTGGTTCTCCAGCCACTGCCTGAACACCAGCTGCCATTGACCTTATTATAATGAGTGCAGGTAAACAGTATAAATATATGGATGGACGATTGTTTTCATGCGCATTAATCAGAGCTTGGTTGCACAGTTTAGGCATTAATATAGGGTTCGGCCCTGACATTTATTGCATATCCACCATTGACAATTTGATTAATTTTCTAGATTTTGTCGATTTCAAAACCAAGACGATTTTTTCTTCAATTTTTAGAATATTTTAAAGTAATCCTATCCAATTATCTTTTCGGATAAAAAATATCAAAGGGATTGGCTGCCCACTTCTTTTGTAAGACCTGAGACCAAAAACGCATCATGGCCCGCCATCTTGATTTTCATCCATATTTATGAATTTGCTGTGTTGGTGTTGCATTTTGAAACAATAGACGTTTTTTCTTATTTTGAGACCCTAAGTCTGTGGGCACGTGTGGTCCAGTGGATGGAGCCACTCGGCCAGATCAAGGTTCGTGGGTGCGAAGCAGTGGCGGATTTAAGGAAAAAGGGCCCTGTCAGGAGCTTAAGGTGGAGGCACCTTTAGCGTCACGAAGAGACGTAATGTCGCACTTTAGTGCGACTCTATGAGGTGTATGAGGGCCCTGAGATGCAATATTTTAGGGGGGCCCTGTCAGCAGTTGACTGACAGTGCTGACTCTTAAATCCGCCACTAGGTTCGAGTCCGCCAACAGCGTTTGTGACCCTGGGCAAGACACTTTATCTCGATTTCCTCTCTCTAACCAGTGGCAAAATGTTAGAATATTGTTCATTGAGCGCCGCCCAAAGGTATGAGTATGCCTTGGGTATGTATGGCAGCTGAAGTATTTCAAAGGTAGCGGTAATAATTGGAAAGCGCTTTGATACACCTGAAAGACGCTATATAAATGCTATAATTATTATTAGTGATTATTTTACAATTATCGCTCATATAATACCAATAGAAGCTGTCTTCAACCGAGTTTTCATTTTGAACACTAAACCCTGTGTTAGCGACAATGTTTCATTCAAGCTGAAGTTCCTACTATTACCCCAAATCAATTATTCTATTTGTTTTCCCTTTAATCGCCTTAATAGAGGACTAGAGTGTAGATCCAGTAACCAAACTCAAAACCTGAAATCAGTGTTGGAGTACGAGTCCACAAGGTCTTTAGTCCCATATCCATGGGGCCTGAGTCTAAGTGTGAGTCCAAGTCCAGCAGGTCGGAATCTGAGTAAAAGAATTTAGTTAAATGTGTGTGACCTGATGGACAACCTCCCCGTCCCACATCACCCCACTTTGGACCTTGTGGACACAAACTCGTGCCCGAAGGAAACTCGAAACTGATGAAAGGTCAAGATCATTCGTATTATAAAAAAAGTTGTAAAATTGACTTCGTCCTTCAAGAAAACATATCGTCGCTGGGCGGAAAAACGATATATTTAAAAAACACTAGTGCAATCTGTGAATCGGATACTTGACTAAAAATCGTTGACCTTTTGACATTTGTAAAACAAACTATACATTTGTAGATTTCCTATGATAAGGCGAATAATTAGACACGCATATTGATTCAATTGCGACAGTCATCAATTGAAGAGTGTAGAATAAGAAGTCCTGAATAACTCAACAATATTAGTTCTATTAGTTCTAAAACTCCACCTTTTTTCAACAATCAGTGAATGAAAAATAAATAAGGCATTTTTATTTGAAAAGTTGTGAAAATTATAATTTTATAATAACAGTGTATTTGTGTGTATGTGTGTGTTTCCTATCACCTATAGGTATATACACAACCAGATTCTTATTCTACACTTTACAATTTTGATCCCGTGTTAACTTCCCCAAAATGCTTTTTAATTATTCATTAGGTTATTAGATTTTTTTAAATTTAAATTAATTATATGTTTTTTTTTTTTAATTAAGAAGAAATTAAAATTAGATGGCATTTTATTAATATTCATAATCCTTTGTTATCCAAAACGGAATAAACGGCAATACAAAGGGATACTTTAGGGGGGGAATAAAATTTCGCCCCTAACGTCGTTATAAGTGAATAACAAAAGCCAATTTCCCCCAACCACCTATATAAAGTTGTAATATCACCAATGATAATAATAATTGTCACTTATAAAGCGCTACAACAATGTATCTAAGCACTGTACATAATCACACAAACACAAAAAATGCAGTTTCTTAATATATAAAGTAATTGAAATTCCATTATAAACTAAGTATAAACCCAAAGAAATTAACAAGTTCAGCATATGACCAGCAGTTACAGAGATTCTGATAATATAGATTCGGTATTGTATGTGATTGCGATTTTTACCTTGTTTACACATAGAGTTGTTAAAATATGTATCTGTTCTATTTTGTTTCTGCAAATCTATGTATAGCTCGACAAGTGCGGGTTTGATGGTCAGCGGGACGTCAATTTCCTTGTTATTGATACAAAATGATTTTACTGCCGTCCTGATTAACTGATCAACTTCTGTTTTACTGCGTGGAAATATCTTTGTGTCATTAGTTGTTGTATATCTGTTTTTTGTGCTTTTTTTACTTTTGTTATTTAATTATTGTACAGCAATGATATACACATGTATTCAGCGCATTGAGGCCTACCCACGGTTTATAACTCTATAATCATAAAATTACAACCTACCTTCACATCCAAGTAGTTCAAAACGCAGACTAATATGCCCATGCCATTCAGTAGGTTGTATTCTGATGTGTGTTGCTCTCACTGAGGAAGCAAAGTAACTGGTGACTGTAGTGTTTCTGTCCGAGTTGCCTT
The DNA here is from genome assembly GCA_023653785.1 of Ophioderma brevispina. Classification (NCBI taxonomy): domain Eukaryota; kingdom Metazoa; phylum Echinodermata; class Ophiuroidea; order Amphilepidida; family Ophiodermatidae; genus Ophioderma; species Ophioderma brevispina. The sequence continues at coordinate 61,848 of JAMKCH010003760.1, forward strand.
GAAATACCTTTGTAATTGAATACCGCATAAAATGTTTCACTGATGTATAAAACTTAAGCCGCTTGTTAAAATTACCTAGAAACACCATTTGTTGATATTTTTGTCAAAAAAGCTTGTCTTTTCATTTTTGAAATGGCATACAAAATAAATTACAGAATTCATCAAGTTTGAAAATCAAATGATCAACACCGCGCTTTTATATCGATTGACTAGTCTATAGGACCATTAGAGATGAAATGTTCGAAAAAAGTCAATAACTTTCAATTCAATTGCAATTTTAGATACCTTCTAGCACTATAACAGCATAATTCGAGTATGTAAATTGTACTGTATTCTTACCATTTCATTTAGTTGGTCACTATCCATTACATATTGCCATGATGCACCATCACCGCTATACTGAACTTTAAATTTAGTCACCCACTGAAAGTTATCTGCTCGTCCTTGTATTACTACACCAGTGATCACTTTTGATACATCCAAAACTACTTGTATCCATTGGTTGATATCGTTAGTTTGAGCACTCCAAGCTCCACTTCTTCCCCAAAGAGCAGGTTGATTCAACCGAGAGTTATTTACGCCATAATAATAAGTCCATTCACCTGATGCCGTTATCTGACTATCACGTATTCGCCCGTCTTCCATACCAAGTGGGCCTTTAACATTGACAAAGGAACTAAATGTCAAGCAGTTAACAGTTTTAATGATAAATAGATAAATAGCTCAATCTTAATCGGGTGATGAGCACCTGAAATTCGTTTCAACTGTGTGGGTAATAACAATGGCTCTGTACTTCCAGATAAAAAGTGCTTTATCCTCTGCATATCGAGCGGATTTACTAGATATCACCCGTGCTATTATTTGCTCGAGTCAATGCAGCATGATGTGCATCTACTGGTCACTGATATTTAGGAAAAGAAATTGTGATGACATTTTATTCATTTCAATCAAATGTGCTACTTTTGCACTTGACATACCCCAGAGTATTGAAAGGTATAATTAGACAATAATAACTGCACAGAAATCAGTCACTTCGCCGATATGCGTAACCAATGTCATTATGCAAGCATCTTTCTCTCTTTGATCCCATGGAGTAGTACTAAAATTGGCAAATTGTTGGGGTAAGATTGTGAGTGATAATTTGAGAGCACCAAAAAGGGAATTCGTGGCATTTGTATTTCACGGACATGATCTTAACTTTTGATGGCGGCGGTTATACCCGCTCCAGGGGACCAAAATCAAGAAGGAAACACCTCTGCATACCTTTTTTCGTCATAATAAGAACCATAAGGAAACTATTGATAACATTTTCCTGCAATTTTCTCTTCTACTTTATGACAATTGCAGACTACTTAAAACGAGTTGACGCTGGGGACAAGTCAGAAACAAAGATAGCACTTGATGTGCTCGATAGAAAGTTAGGTCACCCAATTTAAATTTTCCTTCTACATATAGACAACTTTTTCACTTCTGTTTATTTTACTGGCAAACACCTATGACGTCACTGAGTAGTCCTTAAACGCAGTCAACTTATTATTAATTTATTGTATCAGGTTGATATGAGCTGTTGTCTTCCTGTGAACTAAGAGTCAGTTTAAACCATTTTATATGACCCAAGTAGTAACTAGCTATAGTAACAGCACTCTCTTGGACAAGTCAATACACTTTAATATTTTTTACACTTTGGAAATAATTTAGGGTCATTGTTAGAAAGTGTTGTTTTATAACGTCAAAAAGATGGAGAGGGCTGTTTTTTCCTGATTTACGTACCCTAGAGCGAATATAATCAACGCCATCTTGAAAAATGAGTCTGTGTGCAAAATATAAATGCCATAAATTCTATTTGGATCGCCCAAAATATCACACAGGTTTTTATCCCAACAATTTTAAGTTCATTTAGCTAAACACCCCTCCTTGCGGCGGCCATCGTAGAAGCCTACGGTCCCTAAAGTCCCCTTCAGACGTTTAAAAAACTTTTTATCGTGTAGTCTATGGATTAAAATGTCATCTGTAATGAAAATTATCATGGGGGGGGTTTTTTTTTTCCAGTAAAACAATGGCGGCCATTTTGAAATGGGCAGGACAGTCTAACGTGTAGCTTTCGGTGGTGAATGAAAACATTACCTCTTTAGTACGGTGATTTTATGGGAAAATTAACACCAATTGTGATGCAACCGAATCGAAAATCCGGCGATGACAGGGCATGGACTATGATACAATTCAGGGCTATGATTTCAATAAGTGTCACGAAACATGCCTAAATTCAGGGCCGTACGTAACCGGCGGGGGCAGGGGGGCAGAACCCCCCACGGACAACTAAAATGGGGACAGAGCTAAAAAATGGGGACGAAACGGAAGGGAATAGACGGGGAAGACGAGGGAGAAAGAAGAGAAGAAAGAGAGGAAAAGGGAAGGAGAGGTGAAAATGAAGAAAGAGAGAAAAGGGAAGGAGAAGGGAAAAAAGAGATAAGAAAGGGGGAAAGAGAAGGAGAAAAGGATAAGAAAAGGGGAAGGAGAAGAGATAAGGAAAGGGAAGGAGAAAAAAGAGTGTGTTGTGTGGGTGCTCAGGTCGAAGTTGCTTCGCTCCTGCCCCCCCCCCCCACGCTGTTCAGAATTGCGAACCGTCTAGAAAAAACATGGGTGGTAACCCCCCCCGGCGAGCGAAGCGAGCCGAAAAAAATTGGGAAAATTCTTGAATCTGCCCATCCTGAGCTCAGGTGCTGGTTACGCGCCTGATGTAATGAGGTATTGCAATCGATTAGTTGATGCGCTACTGCCACAAACACAACAGACCATGACGGAGCAATTGCAAACCTTATTGCATGTTTGTGACACTAAGGTGCACGAGGACTTCAAGTCATCCATAATTTCTATGATATGTATAGACTGGGGGCAAGATCCCATCGCGTTATACAAGACATAATTTAATTATTTCTCGAGAATGTGCACCTCACCTGATATGTAACTTCCTAGGGTTGCGTCACATTGGGCATTATCCGAGCCTCTTTTTCGCTTTGGCCTTATGGCCTAGTAGTGATTTCATATAGATTAGACACTCGATAGATTCCCTACCTTTAAATGAAAACAAACGGTGATTTGTTTATGCTTATATTTCATTAGAAAAGGCTGAATTTCCTATATTGTTACGGTGTCCTACGGACGCCAATTTTGCGTGAAAATTTTAGTTTTGCACATTTCTACTTTCGCAAAAATATTTTATAGTTTTTGCAAAAAAATTTCAGAGTTTTGCAGTTTTGAAAAAATATTTCAGAGTTTTGCAAAAATACGTTAAAGTGTTGAGAGAATATTTTATAGTCTTGCAAAATAATTACTTCTATACCGGGATTCTGGAAGTGCCCGAAAAGTGTTGCGATATGGTTCGGAAAAATTTGGATTCGCAAAATTAAAACTATTAAAACGATAAAATATTCTTGCAAAACTTTAACGTATTGTCGCAAAACTCTGAAATAAAACTCTCAGATTATTGTTGCAAATGTTTTTGGCAAACTATAAGATATTTTTGCAAAAGTAGGAATACATGTGCAGGCAAGAGTTCCATATGTACCCCTTCAAAGTTCTACACATGTAACAAATTCTTTTATATTTTTGGCCTTAGGGTTAGGGTATTTGTTAGTGTTAGGCCATAAATAAAAAATGATTTGTTTTCTGTAGAATTTAAAAGGGGGTACATATGGAACTCTTTCCCATGTGCAAAACTAACATTTTCATGCATAAATGGCGTCCGTGGGACACCGTAATTTGCTCCTATACTAAATAAGAAATTTCACAATTTTTTGCCAAAAAACATTTTTCAGTTTAATCCTTTCAGATTATGATTTTGCCCATACCAGAGGGAGGTCTTAGCATGCCAGATAGCAGAACTTTTGGTAAGGTTCTAAAAAACACATGGGTTAAGCGTCTGTATGATAAAAGTGAGGATGTTCACTGGAAAATTGTATTTGTTAATTCAATAAAACCCTTTATTGGTATGTTACTATTTAAGTTTAATTTCAGAGACCCTTTTATAGACAAGGTTAAAAATCCGTTGTGAGAGATATTGTAAAATACTGGGACTCTGTGCACTATAAAGAACAGGAAGATATTGTTGATACTTAAAGAGACATGAGGAGATTTCCAGAAAGAAGCGCCCCCAATTTTTTTCAAACCCAGGTTTTTTGCATATTCGGAATGCTTTCCAATACATTAGATCACACCTGAAGTGAATAAGCCGAATACGCCGTCTTTATGTAATAATATGATGATTTAGTACTTTCTGTCGTGCACGACAGAAAGTCAAAGCACGGTGTTCTATGGAAAATTACGATAGTCAGGCACGTTCAAAACAAGGTTTGCTGTTTTCTATTGTACCTGTTTGTCCAATAAACCTTCGGAACGTTCTTGGTAGGTGGTCTACAATCGATCCTGTGCAATTTGAGAGAAATTCGTATCCTAAAAAAAATCTCCTCCTGTCACTTTAAAACAGCTGCAATTAAAATTAACCATAAAGTGTTTTTTTGAAGGAATGGTATAACTCTGGTATTATTTATATAAAGGAATGATGTAACAAATGATATGAATTTTTTGGATTTTGTTGAGTGACAAAGAAGTTTCCTGGACACATTAATTCGTTTCAGTATTATAGGCTTATTTTGGCGCTTCCCAGGGACTGGAAAGATAAGATTAATTTGAGTTTTTATGATAAAGATATTCAATTTTCAGATACTATTTTTCTAATCCTTGGGAAGGAAAATAGAAATAAAATTATTCGGGAAAATCTGTTGCAAAAAAAAAATAGAATCATCCAACTAGGATTATTGGGAAATGGGATAAATTTATCCCTAATCATTGTTATGATTGGTCCAATATTTTCAGTTTAGCCATAAAATGTGCTATTGACTCCAAAACTAGAAACTTTCATTTTAAATTCTTACACAGAATCATTGCCACAAATGATTACCTATATAGATTTGAATTTGTAGAAAGTAATTTATGTACCTTCTGTGGTAATGGCATTAAAACTCTTGAACATGTTTTCTTTGATTATAATTGTATCGATGTTTTCGGATAAATAAGAAAACTGGTTGTAAAATTTACCTTAGTAGGGAGAATATATTCTTTGGCGTCAATGTTAACAAACCACCTTTGTCAATAAACCATATTATCTGTCCAGCTATAACAATTTTATTTACAATGATGTTAAAAAAAAGCCTCCCTGCATTTTAAAAGTGGAACAACTTCCTATTGATTGACTGCTCTTTTATATTTTCGCATGCCTAAAACTGACGGTCTGGTGTAAAACGTCATAAGCTGCATACATCTGCATAATCGCATAAATACATAATCTGGCATAACTGCATAATAAGCAAAATCTGCCATAAGCCGCATAAGTGCATAACTTGCATAAGTGCATAATCTGCATAAGTGCGTAAGCTGACATAACCTGCATAAGTGCATTTCTGCAAAAAGGCCTGCAACGTTCATAACCTACATAAGCTCCATAAGTGCATAAGCTGCATAAGTGCATAATCTGCATAATTGCATGTCTAATCTGCATGCATGCGCATAGCTGCATAACTTGCATACGCATAAGCTACATCAGGTGCGTGAGGTGCAATAGTGCATAAAATCTGCATAATTGCATAAGCCGCATAAGTGCATATTCATAAGCGCTTAGTCGCATATTTTAAAAACAAATGAACACTTTGGATGGTTCCCAGATTGTTTCTTTGTGGTTCTCAGTGTGTTCCTGTTCCATTGTATTTTCATGGCTATTGTGTACGTGTGTTTCATGGTTGATGGACATTGCCTGACCCCGATCAGCTACTTTGGATGGTTTCCCTCCGGGAGGTGTCTGGATGGTTCCTATATACACGTGTTTTGATGTTGATGATCATTTCCTGAACCCCGTTGGTTATTTTGATCTAAAATGGTAAAAAAGGAATGATTTTAAAATAGAAGTGGGCACTTTGGGAGGTTCTTGTATCTTCTGGGTGTGTACCCAGTGTTTTTGGCTCCGTGTGTTTCAGTGCTGATGATTTGTCGGCCCCCGATTCACTACTTTTGTGTTTCAAAATGGTCAAATATGATTTTTAAAAAACATATGCAGCTTATTCAGCTATGCCTTATACCTTATGCAGATATCCGTATGAACAATCTAGGCACTAGCACTTATGCATTTATGCACCAGCTTTATCCATATTATGTTCCAGCTTATGCACTTATGCATCTTATGCACTTATGCAGTCTTATGCACTTATGCAGCTAATGCAATTATGCAGTACTATTCACTTATCAGCGTTATTGCACTTATGCAGGTTAATATGCAGCTTATGCACTTATTCCGCTGTTGCACTATTGTCAGATTATCATTTACTTTATCACTATGCAGCTTATGCACTTATCAGATTATGCACTTATGCACTTATGCACATTATACAGCTTATTCGGGTTATGGTGGGGCCATTCTCATGCCAACATTTGCTATGCAGGTTATGCCGCTTATGCAGATTAGGTACTTATGCAGCTTATCACTTATGCATGCTTACGCCTATGCAATTATGCGATTATGCAGGGTATGCAATTATGCGTTTTAAACCAGCCGCTACCTGACTTGACCTAGTTTTCTGATCACATACATACCAAGTGGGTACAGCTTTAGCAGATCACTGGAATTATAGGTTATTATAATGAGGGTTTTTACACGTGGGGACATGCAAGACATTCAACCGTGATAAACCTATTTTTAGCTCTAGCTTCTTCGTCAGTAATTTATGATTGACCCAACACAAATTGCAACAGAAACAATTTTGGTTTAATATACTGTGAAATAGTCCAAAAATAATATATTAAACGTTACCAAATCCACGATAGTGGGAACATGTAGAAATAAGGGGAAACGTTTGTACAGGTATAAACTTAGAATTGTTCGAAGTGATTATTTAAATGAGTACCAATTTATTGGGAGATCCTACGGTTTAAAAAAAGTATAGTTTGCCCTATCACGAGTTATAGTTTTAGTTTACAATATGCACATAACAGTTCAAGGCATCCTGGGGTAAAATTATAGAATGGGCCGTTTTTGATGGAATGGGTTTTTGTAAATGTTAAATTGGTCCCACTAGATATATAAATGTAAATAGATTCTTGTTTGAACATTTTCTATATAAGAACTTACAGAGCTATGACTAGGGACCTCCCATAGCCCGTGTAGTCCCCAGTCACATTTGCATTCCAATTAGCAACAAATATTATAGATGGTGCAACCAGGATATTTTTTTTTTTTTCGGGTTTGTACCATTAGCGAACAAATTTGACACCATTTTTAAAAACGAACAGATATATCTGAAGATTTACCCCCCATTGTGACCTTGATGAACCTATTGACTCGAAACTATTGAAACACAAACATGCGCTAGGGAAAACTCTACCTTTTTTAATTCTGGAAATGTAACGAAAGTTGGCATACTTTTTCGACGCGTTTTGATTAATTTCATATTTTTGACCCGCTGTATAACCTTACCCCTTAAAATAATACATGTCCATCCCTTTGATGTAGTAGAAATTTTGAGATGGTTTGTTTTAAGGATTCTCAACCAATTCTGTTGGAAGTGATTCTGTTGCCAAGTTTGTTGGGATAAGGGGGATTCATTCTATTTTGACCTGGCCTATTTATGATGGGGCTGTGTGTTTTTCTTTTTGTTTTTTTATGTGTGCATATAGACCGGATTCAATATGACGTCAGCCAACAGAATGTTGGTGGACAAGATTGCATACATTCCAGGACTCATACTTTAAGCTGTCAATCGATCCATTTGTTTAGCGATTGCGCGGGATCCTTGACAGGTAAGGTAAGGTTTGGAGTCTGGGAAAGGTGTCTAGCCTTGTCCACCAAACATGGTGCCTAATGAATACGGTCTATTGAGGCTGTAACGTTATATTGTGTGTGATGTTGAAGGTAATTCTTCAAAACACCCATTTTTACTTAATCCTCAAGATGGGATATTTTTGATAGAAAGCATCACTTCGGTGCAAAAATCCTATTTGAAAAAACATTTTTAGGGACACATTTTTTGTGAGTCTGTGTAAGAGCCTTTCAGTGACTTCCGTCGCTCGGCCACCTTCAATGAACCCGTAGCCCAATTCAGTACTGGGTAGTGGTACACGCGACATTCTGTCAATGAGACGCCTTAAAAGCTTTGACGGCACTTCCGCGTTGAGAGATACGAGGAATATGACTGCTCCCAAAGAGGAAAGGAAGGGGGTAATAGTATTCGATTGTATATCACGACCCGACCTTCATCGCTAAGTAGTTCAAAACGAAGAGGATAGCCAAATGCCATTCGGTTTGGTGGTCTCCTGATGTGTGCAATTTACTGCAGATGCAAGTAACTTGTGACTGCTTTAGTTCGATCTGACTTTCCTTTGAAAAACTTATGGATTATAATACTAATAAGAGTTAGTAATAGTATATACATATGACCTTTAACATTTCGGCATCAACAATCGACCCCTCCCGCCAATTTTCGTCTGGGGATCCACCAAAGTTTACCCCATTTGACCTCCTGTGACCTTGAATGACCCCTTATGACCTAGTCTTGACCTTTAAAATTTTCGGCATCAACAATCGGCCAGACACCAACGTTGATCCACTATTGACCCCTCCTTTGACTCGAAGGTACCCTGATGCTTGGATCCATAACCAATACAATCCCGCAATCCTCGAAAAAAGTGTTGGATTCACTTTGAACGATTTAGGGGAAAAAAGGTGACACCCTTTCCCCATCAATGTTGATTCCGAGTATTGATGGGGGTGGGAAGAAATTTGGTTAAAAGAGAAACCTCTGCTTTCTAAAGAGCAATGACTACCAATCGATCTCATTTGAAACGATTTATTGGTAAAATCTATCGGCACATATATAATGAAATTCCCTAAATAAAAACGTACCAGATGTTTTCATGGCCTTTGGGAGTATCCTTGCCGAAAAAATCCAGATTTATTCCGCCAAATATTACATAAACTGTACAGCAATCATGGAGCTACCATGTTTATCCGTTGTGGTGATATTTAAACGCCGGCATGCAATAACCGAAAACAGAAGCCAGGCGACATATATCCCATACGCGCTTATATCACGTTACAAGTTTGCCACAAAAGCCTCATCCTTTTGAACTTCGTTGAGCACACAAAGGATAGGAGCGAATTCGTTAGAATTTTTTATTGCAAGAAACTACACTTTTAAAACATCAGTGATATGAGGAAAAATGTAAGAGGGGGTTTTAGATATCATTTTGTGATTAAAACCAAGGTTTTTAGTTTGGCTAAACACTAACCATCCATGAAAAACGTGACATTTGAAAAGGGGGTCGGTTAATAGTTAGTTTTATTCCAGTCGCACGTAAACCACTGATCTCTATACAATGGAGTGGCGACACAAACAGAATGTATATTAGAGAATGGAAGCAAACGGGCGGGCATTGTGGTACTAGACACAATACCATTCCAGAGACACGTGTTTAACAGAAGTTGAATCCTGGGAGAACGTTTTTAGAGACATGCCATTACATACGCGCAAATACAATGGAGTTCACTGAATTGCCCTGATTCTGTAGTCTGTTATGTGATTATACAAATTTTCATTGGGAACAATTTTGTATATCTAAATGACCGGATCTTAACCACCTGCTTGGGTTCTCTTTGGATGACCAACATGGCCATCAGTGCTTCAATTACGAAGCCCAGGTTTCCAATCCATTGTACAGAGATCAGTGTTCGAAACCCACTAATGCGCGGTTCAGCAATCTACGTACTTTTCAATGTACCGAGTAGCGCTTCTTTGTATGAGGTAGAGTTTCCTAATTTTAATTTAAAAAGTATATTTCTCAATATTTCTCAAGAATCCCAGGCTCATTTTATAAAAATTAGGCACAAATGTATGCCATTTTTGATCAATTTATATATTTTAAAGGAAAACGTTAAATTAAAGCTGTGTTTTTAATTCCAATATTAAAAGTAAATGCGATAGTCTTTCATACAGGCCAGAACTTGACTAACCACCGATCATCTTTCAATTGGTGTGAAAGACTAAACATGGCTTGTGGCAAAACGATAGCGTAAATAATAAACGTGGCGGCTTCCTTAAATCGTCTACTGCTTCGAAAGTTAAGCGTGAAAATGATGTTTTCTTCGCAAGGAATACTCCAATGACCATGAAAACCATCTGGTACGTCATATTTAGGGATATTTCATTATATATGTGCCGATAGATTTATACCAATAAATTCCTTTAAGAACATGGGAATGGTTTCAATATATTGCATCAAGTGTTCCAAATATTTTGTTCGATGATTGCGGTCTTCGCAAGGTCAAGGGGCACCCACCCTCCAAGTTTACCTGTATTAATATAGATAAAATAACAGAAACCAATAGCGTCTGTTCTTTCCACAATTACGCGTCACAAAATGATGATTTTTTCATTCATTCCATTTTCAGGAGTAAATATCGCCAAAATTAAAATAGAGAGTATGGCTTAGATCTATCCAGGTAGTACAAATCCAATGCGGAATACTTTTGTTTATGTTTGTTTGTTTTTCTTGAATATATCCCTAATGTCCCGAGAGGAAAATCTGACGATCACCGAAAAAGTGAGGTAGCGGTATTTTACTTGTTGGATCTAAGAGCAATTTCTCCATAAACCAAGGCAAGGGTCCGCTCAGTGATTTTTTGAGCGGTGAATTTAGAAGCAGTTAAGGGATGTTAGTGATATAAATATGAATTGCTCAAAACTTTGTATTTCTTTTTATTACAAGTATTTCTCCTTTAATCAAGTTTTAAGTGATGTTTTTTCAGATTTGTTTTTGCTTTGGTTGTTTGTTTTTCTCAGCCAAATAATAACTAATTTTAATGTTTTAATTTTGGCTTGTTTAAATTCCACATAATAAAATTCCTATAGGAAACGCGGTTTTCTTAAAGTGCTGCAAAATACCCTCGGGAGTGCCCGTGACATTACTGGTATATGTTGTGAAATATATTTTTTTAATTATTCCAAAAATGGAAATGCAATGAATGATTAAAAATATAAGAATGATTCTTGTATCATATGCATTGCAGTAAAGCACTTCATTACAAGTAAAATCAATTTACAGATAGCGTTCTTGATGATCTCACCATTTCTTCCTGTTCATTAGTAGTATTCATCACGTACTGCCAAGATTCACCATCGTCGCAAAACAAAACTTTGTATTTAGTAACCCACTGATCACTATCTGATCTTCCTTGTGTTACCACCCCAGACACCAATCTTGATTCTATGAAGTGAACCTGGATCCATTGGTGTTGATCATTAGTAAGGGAACACCAAGCCCCAGTAGTGTTTGCTGTATTAGTCCGATTCAATCTGGCATTACTTGCCCCATGGTATTTGTTAATGTATTCACTAGAAGCTGTTAGTTGACTATTTTGGATTTTTTCATTTTCCATTCCAAGTGGGCTTTCACAAATAGCTGAAATAGAAAGGAGGTTAGTTATGTATTCAAACAATAAACGTATAAATGATTTGTAAACAATGATATTTATTAGGAGCAGGCGGTATATCGACCCTAATCACCTATGATAAGCTTATTGATCAAGTATTTGAAGAGTTGCCATTGAAGGGTTGTGTGCAACCACTCCAATTGATTGATTGGCACTGCTGAAATTGAGAAAAATCAACCATGGCAAGCAATGTTTTTATTTAGAAATGTTTATTTATGCATCCGCTTGAACCAACGTGTGGTATTGCATATGTGTAGAAACAGGTAGAAAAACTAAACAATCTGCCGAAAGTCCCTCAGAAATCGGCCAATTTTGTTTGAGTTATTTGTTTCTAAAATAACTTATAGAAGAATGCTTACAGATCTGTATAAGAGAGACACTAATTGTGGTCAATATTTTAATTACATTTTTTGCAGTTTGCTGTAATTTCCTATAAATCTAACAAACCTATTCTGATAGTTGCACATACTAGAAATCAGAATTCATAGATGCCAGGAGTGGTAGAAAGCCGTAGAATATATTATTTGCCAATAAACTATTGCTATGACATCAGTGCTTTGTTTGCCCTGTGGATTATTTTTCACGTTTCTGTTACAGTTCTCTATAGATTCTTAAGAAAGTGTGGGTTCTTAAAAATAAATCTAGAGGACAAACAAAACACTAATCACATAATCCAATACAGTGGATATTTTTAACTTACACTATTTAATACATACCTGATTTTATGACGTGCACGTTGAAAAACATTGAAGCATTATTTCCAAATTGATCTGCAAATATGTAGGTAACAGTTGTCGTCCCAACCAAGAAAAATGAATTGGGTGAACTTGTATTGTAAACAAGTATTACAGGACCAGAGTTGTCTGTAGAAGTGGGTTCTGTCCAATAAACACGTGAACCCCTCTTCATTGGAATCACTCCGATCGTTTATATCGTCTATTTGTGTGATGTTATTACAGCTAGTATCCGCTATTGATGAGAAAATGTTTATCAACACAAGGATTTAAGAACTGCATTTTTCAGTTGTTGTAAATTTAAAAAACAAACACTTTCCGATTAAGAAGAGTGTACACGCACATTTTTAAAGCGGTTGATTCAAACAAAGTTATTCTGATTATTTTAACTTGGCAACAGTGTGCTGTGAAATCGGCAGCGAGAGTTCTGCTTAAACATTGAAAGCGTGGCTAAAATGATGACACTAAACCCTAGGGGTGTCCACTTCAAAACAAAACTTGTCTCTATAGAAACCTATTTTACATCAAATGGTGAAATAATCTTCGAGGACACCCTCTCGAATTTTTGTAAAAAATGGTTAAAGTTTGCCGGCAGCAAATTTCGAACTTTTGCATTGCGATGATGGGTAGTCTGGCAAGTAGAAAGCTTCGAAATTAATATAAACAACAGAATTTTATTAGTCTAACACATAGTCAGCATACGGCGCGACAGGAGTGTTAGGAATGTAGGAAATAGAAAAATAAAAGGGCAAGTCTTGATGAAAAGGCTAATGATTGAAGCAAAATAATGCACATCTTCTTCCTTCCTTAACACTTACGTGCAAGCTAAAAAAAACTGCCGTTAGTGCCCGGGGGGGGGGGTTCCAAGGGACCCAACCCAGATAAACACTTTTCCGTGGGAGTTTGATCATGACACTAACACAAGTAAATTTTTTTTGTTTTTTTATGACCCAAGAGGCTTTTTTATTTGTTTCCACAGTTGAAAAAAAAAAGGTACACGAAAAAACATACATAACACTTATAGACTATAAATACAAAATACACAATGCAGAGAGAGAGTGATCACCAAATACTGGAGACTAAATATTGCATACCATAAAGACCTCACTTTCATAGGAGCTATTCCTTATGGGTTTTCAACTGAAGGTCAAACCTCGACTATAATTATTAAAGAAGACCCAATATGGGATCCCACTGCGATAGTGTATCCCAAGCTTATCTTTCTTATTGCACAGGCCTCTCCAACTCAAACACAGTTTTAATGCATTTACAGAAGGTTATGACTGATTAGTTGGGAAGTTTCAAATCTACAATCATAAAATATTTCCGTGCAGAAGTCAATATATGATTCACGAATGGACCATTTTTGATGTGACTATTCCAAAAAACCATATATATTTTTTGAAGACTCATTTAAAATGGGAATACACCTGAAATATTGGCGGACCTCATTCCAAAACTTATTCACGACTTCACATTTAGCATAAAAATGATGAATTGTTTCAACATGGCCTGTACACAGATGGAAATTAACGGCGAGTCCACCATCGCAGCCTTATATAGCCAATTATTAAGTGTTAAAATCCCATGAGAAAACTTATAATGTGAAACCATCTACACTCCTGGCTACTTATGGAAGATTTAATAGGGCATATAAAAACCTTTTTACATTCAGAATCATTCAGCTCATATGCATCGTTTAAAGTAACATATGACCGTTGACATCTAAGATTTACTTTCAAAAATGCAAATATAATTTACGGGGTACAACTTTATCCAAATTGACAAACTCCTTAAGTAAATGAAACCATCGGTCTATTCTCGATTGTAAAATTTTATAGATATGGACCTCAATATTTTTTATCAAAACCAACCATCTTTGAATTGCACTAAATGCATACCATCTAATAAAATCAATCCCGGCAAAACATGCATGTTGCAATCTTAAAATTTGCCATTACTCTCGATAAAATCATAGATGGTGTGGAAACCTGCTTCCTCAAACTTAGAATAATAAACAGACTTATGACCAACCAGAATATTTTTATTATTCCATACAACCTGGGCATAGGTACCTCATTATAGAACTGCTCCTACGTACTAAGTCAGCCATAATTCCAAAATATTCTATAAAAGGGGGGAAACATGGTTTAATTACTCACATCATAATTAATCTTTCACCAACTATATTTATCCCACACCTTAATTTTATCCGGACCTTTCCATATAAAATGCGAAAATAATCTTATTACTTTCATTACAAACCGAGGAAGGCATGGCCTATCAGTGAAGACACATACATTGAACTAACTTTGACAAACCCAAGATCTTACAAATAGTAATGTTACCCATTACAGTTAAATCTCTTGGGCACCACATACCCAATATACTCTCAGGTCATAAATTTCTCAAGGTAATTTAATTTGACTCTTTCTCTTATTAATTAAAATAGATTACAGAAATCTTAACTTTAGACTTCCATTCAACATTGAAAGGTTTATCGATCTTATTACCTAGATGCACCAATCCACATCGCCTCAGTCTTATAACATAACATTTAACCAGAACATAAGTAAATTTATAAAACTGTTGAAAAGAGTAAAACAGGAAGCTTCATTCCCTAAAAATATACACATATCATCGGCATAACAAGACAATTTAATTTGCTGTTCAAAAGTATTTGTGCTACCTTTAAATCATTGTTATAAGGATATGCGCACACATATTTCTATAACCAAATTAAATAATTGGCAAACTCCAAAGGGTCGCCTTGACGGGACCCTTATCAATATAAAGTAACACAAGTAATGGGGGTCACGTATGGAACCACATAACCACAATAAAATTGAAATCCGAACTTTGACCTATGACCTATGGCCAGTTGAAATTGTCATCTCCGAAAAGGGAGTGGTTCGCACATTGCCATCCTCAGCAACTCCATATAAGTTTGAACCAAAAACATAAATCATTATATTACTCTAGAATAACCAAATTAAAATAATCATTGCAAAAGATAAACCAAAATTTATAACCATCTTGTATTTTTCCTCAGAAACTTCAACATTACCTTATTTTTCCCAGAGACTTACACAGTTAAGAGCACGTCATGAAAAAAATTGAAATGGAGGCTATCAGCATATAAAGGGTTATTTGATTTAAGTATAATTAATTGCTCTAAGGATGATATAAGAAAATAAATCCCAAGTTTAATACTTTTAATTTTTAATTAGTAAAATATCTGATTTTTTTTCACTTCCGTAGTGCCCAAGGGGGGGGGGGTCCTAGGGACCCAACCCAAAGTATTCTACTGAAGCCTTGGCGGATTGAATTTTTTTTAGTATCAGAGAAGCGTATTCATAATCCATACAATTAGCAAAAAACTCCTTGAAAAATTTGATTGCGTAACCGCGAAATCCGCAAAAAAATCAAATTTGGGGTACTATGGAACCCCCCCCCCCCCCCCTTGGCCACTTAAGTGTTAATGACAAAAAATCGATCTTGCTTTATAATGAAGGAAGACTTCCGAGATTCCTATCGCCGTGTATTACCAAGCTTTCATCATCTTTGGATCTGCCACAAATGGTTCTTTAATAAGAGCTGGTTTTGTTTATTCGTGTTTTTATGTATTTATTCCGGTCTACAGAATCATAGGTTTTACTTGGAATTAAATACGGAGTACGGCTGTTTATGTTTGGTTTGGTTGTCATCAGCATTCGTGTAATTTTAGAGACTTGGAATAAGGTTATTATGTCCCAAGGTTCCGACTAATGAGAGAAAAACGATTGATATTTGAAAAAAACATACACCAGGTTTTGGACTGATCATAAAGACAATGTTGACCATGAAGTTCATAAGGATTTTGTCATGTCTTCAGTAAGGTTAATCAATGTTTCTCGCAATCTTACAAATTTTTAATAATGCAAATGGGACATCATTTTCACACACTTTCAAACCAAAGAGGGACGATTTCAATTTCAGGTTTTGTTATAAAATGCTACATTTAAGAAACTATTCAAATCTTGTACCACCAGATCTTTAATATTTTAATCAAACACAAAAAACCGTCCATGGTATCCACAATTAACGTGAAACAGGTTTGAAGCAAAATTTGCCCACTCTTATGATTCCACACGCAGGCAAAACGTTGACTCGTTGTACGCGTAAATCATTTCTACAACATTTTTTCTTAAAGGCCGACTCAGAGATTTCCCGATGAGGTCGCGCCCTCAATTTTCAACAAAGGGTGGTTTTTGCATGTACATAATGCTGTCCATATACTTAATCACTGTGTGAAATAGCTAAGCTGGCATCGAAGCCTTCATATAGAAATCACATCTTTGTTTTAAAAATCCGGATCCGAAAAGTTTGTTATACCAGTATCCTATGGCACTGTTTTATATACCCATCATGGTTTACTGCAATCAAAAAAGAAAAATCCGATTCATCTCAAACTTTTGAATTTTTTCATCTAGGTGACTAATCTTTAGTTCTAGTTTACTATTTTTACTTAAATATTTAAAAATGATTTTATGAAAATCTCTGAGTCAGCCATTAAAAGATTTTGTCAGGGGCTATTTTATACGCATCACTTACCTTCTACCGCCTGGAAATGACATAAGACTTGTGTTTTCATGAGAATCTATAGCATATAAGTACTGTCCGTAGTATCCAGTTCCAAATAACTCTCCTGCCTTACGTTGACCACTGGTGTAGATACCAGAGTTATCAGTGACTTCAGGTTCTGTCCCCATCGCAATACGCGAATTCTTGTGTGGAATTGATATAGTATTTGCAGTCGGAAATATCAGCATGAAATCGGTGGCTGTGTGTCTAATAATAAAATGTGTGTTGAATATAATATCATTACAATTTTAGTTTTGCTTACTTGTCGAAATTGCAAATAACATGCCAGTAAAAGTGACCTTGCAAAGGCTATGAATGATTTAATAAAGCAGGCCTATGAGGTCATTGTTAAAACATTTGTCAATTTTAGTAATTAAGGGCTTTGTGGAGTTGAACCTTTGACTTGCCATTTCGGACCTCTCATATGACCTACTTCTAATGATAATGTTGAGAAACTTTGGCAAATCCCGTTCTTCCTTTCTGCTGACAGAGCAATATTTTTCAGCAAAGACTTGAATGACTCACACCTACACCCTATGAATATCATTCTGGTAAACTTTGGGGTGAATATCTTACCTTTTCCTGTCACAACCCATGGTAACTACCATTTTTCCTACATTTGACGCCCTCACACATATGACCTTTTGACCCGATCCCACATGACCAGTCCCCCTCAATGAACATGACCATTCCCTCAAGGCCATTCTGATCATTTTGGTAAGTACTACTGCAAATATGGTATGTGGAAGTTATGACTGGTTTTAAACAATTTTCAAACTCTGATGTTGCCAACATTACCGACAACAATCCTGTTCGTTGGATACATCGCCTGCATGACTTACAAAACAGAACCAACCATGAATGCTTTGTACATATCTTAAGCGAAATTGTTAATATCTCTCCTACGACAGGTGTTTTCCCTAAAACATTCTATTATAACACCGATCAAGAAGGCTTCAATGGATCAGAATGACCTAAAGAGTTACCGGCATGTGTACAATATGTAATTCTTTGCCAAAGTTAAGGGAATCACACCACTAAATAAACTAGGTGTAGCAGACGACGTCACTGCCAAGACAGTGTTGGCGTCCGGAATATGGCCCTTTGTCTAAAATGAAGATCAACAAAAAGGTTGATGAAGATTGGTGTTTTTAAAATGAATTTGAACTTAGTATCATAATGTGGTGGACTAGTACACACATATTGAGTGGTAAGATTTTGTCTGTGCCATTTTTGTATAATTCTGAGGGTTTGGGGAAACTGATACAATTTTAATTTCTAGTAACACTCAACTAGGTGTGAACGTTTTGAAAACATGCAAATCTTTCGATGCTCTGTAGCTAAAAAAAATCAGCCTTCATCCTATGGACTTTTTCATTTTTGTTGAAGAAGTATGGTGCTAATCTTCAAAAAAAAAATCAGTTTTGAAGTAACCAGTCGCTTTATAGCTGAGAAATCGACGTTTGGTGAGAGGTCATTTTGTACACAAGTCTATGGGGAGTTATTTAGTGTGCGATTCCTAAGGGCAAGTAAAAAATAACACATACTTGGCGTCCGGGTTTTTGAAAAAGAAAAGGAGGAGGTTTCTTTTTTTATTTGCTTATTTTTATCCAAAGAAGATTGTGAAAATTGCCATATTTTTTTCCATATATTCAGCATAAATACATTTTATTTTTTTACTTCTGTCGGTAGACCTCTCTAATGATCATAGAAAGGTTTAAACGTACATGCTTCTTCTTCTAAAAAAAAGAAAACCTATAGGAAGATTCATTTCTGTAGCATCTTCTTACTGAAGTTATTACTGAAATGGCAACAAGAAAACGAAGCTGGCTCAAAAAAGGAAGCGGGGAGGGGGCGCTACAACATGTATATATTTTAGCTCATCATTCAACAGACACCGCTCTGTTGCATGTGAAAATAACATCGTGCAATACTGGTGTTGCTTCACATTCGTGTAGCCTGCTGGCACTTTAATCCATTGAAACCACCAAACCAAGTTTGTTTGTTGTTCGTTCTTTTGCCAAATTTACCCACTGTTTTACTTGGGTGGGCCAATTTCTCCTCTTTGATAAATTGCTGACCAGTAACTTTAAGCAAGGAAATAAAATGTGAAGAGCCTATGCTCTGTTCAAAATGGTTAAGCCGTTAGCCTTTTTTTTTCTCTCTCACTCTCCCTCTCTCTCACCCCCTCTCTCTCACCCTCTCTCTCTCTCTCGGGTCTCAAGATCGATGCCCCGGCGGGATCAATTTCCTCTTTAATTATTGCGACGGCAAACCCTGTGAATATAAAATTATGAAATAATAAGACTGCAAAATAAACAATTCTGCAGAGCAGGGTGTGACAGCTATGAAAGGGAATATGAGGAGGAGTAAAAACATATGGGTTAAGTGATACAGTATGCTTACAATAGAGTTTTTCATTCAGTTAATAATTAAGCCGTTGACCTCTTCTCTCTAGAGGTCTCGTGTGCGATTTCCGGGCGGGGTCAATTTCCTCTTTAATTTTTTTCAAACAAATATGATTTAATGGGAATGAAATATGAAATATGAAATCAAAGACTGCAAAATAAACATACATACCGGTGACAATTACAGTGAAAGTGCACATGCCTTGATTTTGACTCTCATCCACGGCTTCACACTCAACATTAGTTTGACCAATGCTGAAGTTGATTCCGCTTGGTGGACTGCAGGTAACAGTTGGAACCTTTCCAGAGTTATCAGTAGCCAAGGGGTCCTCCCATACGACCATTGCAGTAGTTCGATCGGGATCAGTTTCTTGCGTGAGATTAATTGGACATGAATGAAATTTGGGTGCTTCCTCATCTGCAAGTAAAAAGGATATATGTTTCCCAGCTAATTTAAAACATATTTGTTGACGGTTTTTTTTCAGTTGTTTTTCGTCGTAAAAGAGGAATGTGCATTTGTTTCGTCTTTGGTCAATTACAATCACTTACAGGCTACATAACAATGGACGACTATGCAACATATTCCTGTTTCTTCATTGAGTAATAAATGGTCATTTGAAATGAAGGCATGTTCTAAGCTTTGCTTTTTCAGGTAGCATGCCCCTGAAATTTCTCAGACTTTTCTATTTTTTTCTGAATATAAGTGTATTTTGAGGCTAAAAAACACCTTGCAAACATGATGAAATAGTTGTAAAACAGCAACTCAAATTTGATGAAAGAAAGAGAAACGCAAAGGATATAAAACCGATTACCAAAAAAAAATTTGACACAATCGGGCATTTTTTCCACCAGAAATTTTAGGCAACAAAAATGGCATTTAAAAGAAAGTCATTAAAATTCAAATTAAAAAGGATTTGATATAATCATTTGAACTCTTTTCACAGAC
The DNA here is from genome assembly GCA_023653785.1 of Ophioderma brevispina. NCBI lineage: Eukaryota > Metazoa > Echinodermata > Ophiuroidea > Amphilepidida > Ophiodermatidae > Ophioderma > Ophioderma brevispina. Next base: position 82,089 of record JAMKCH010003760.1, read on the forward strand.
AAAATAGTTATTATTCCAATATCGGTTCAAGTTAAGTTGATTCCCGTGAGTGATTATTTTTTGTAATTGTCTCATTTAATGATGAACCCGGTGTAATTTCCAATTATAATTTATAAGAAACACTGCCAAATAAACATACATACCGGTGATATTTACAGTAAATGTGCACATGCCTTGATTTTGGCTCTCATCCACAGCTTCACACTCAACATTAGTTTGACCAATGCTGAAGTTGATTCCGCTCGGCGGATTACAGCTAATAGTTGGAATCATCCCAGAGTTATCAGTAGCCAAGGGGTCTTTCCATACAACCATCGCAGTTGGGCGACCAGGATCAGTGTTTTGCGTGAGATTACCGAGACAAGATTGAAATAAGGACGCTTCCTTATCTATAAAAAAATATTTTTTTCAGAGTATAACACATTTGTGCGTGGTATTTGAATAAGTGAACCATCCGTGTATTTATCTAAAATTGCTGAAAATGATCATGATCCTTGTTGAAAGGGGGAAAAGGTTGTATTGCTTTTATCCAATTTAATAGCCGAGTAAGGACAGGAGTGATAACCGAGTTTATTAAACGACAAGGCCGTTATTAAAGCCACTATCAGTGATTTGTTGACGATGTAAACAAATCACACCCCCTATTTTTCATCGAAGTCCATTTTTTTGCACTGTTGTATTGGAAATTGTTGAAGTAAAGACCCTGTAAGTGGCTAAGCGAAACACGCCGTATTTGTCAAGATATTATGATTTTTAAGGTTTGTTTACTAATAAAAGCCGGGATCCGACTTTTTTAAGGTCTAGAAACAGCCATTTAAATGGCACCTTCAAGACCGCTTTAACATAAGTGTCTGCTTTTGCCAAAGAACAGTAATATAAGGTGTTGATATGACCTAACACTAGCAATTTAGAGACAAAATCGGCATTTTAAATTTGGACAAAATGACTGATAGTGGCTTTAATTCATCAAGAGCACCGTTTAATTATAAACCCTTAAAAACGTATTTACATAACATTCATGTTTATAGTAATTTTCTCAGTTCCTGGGCGCAGTGATCCTCGCTCCTGAGTGTCTAAATGATTGACTGTTGGCCGTTCTAATAGTTGCAATGTACAATATCTACGATGTATCATAAGCAATTAAGCATGGTATTTACAACAAGTAACGCTATTTTGTGTGTTTTGTTTGATTGTTAACTAGACCTGGGATACCTGGGATGATTTTTAATTAATCATTGTGCCACAAACTTGTTGACATAATCTAGGTTTGAGTTAAGTTATTCACCCTTAGTCTGGCTAAGCCAATTTTTAGGGATCATCTTAAAGCCACTCCGCCCAAGGCCCAAGTCGATCCATGCTCTGACCCCCAAGCAATAAATAACGTGTCTGTTAAAAAATTTCGCAAGAACAAAATGTCATATAAAATTTCCTAAGTTTACTGGTGCACGAATCGCTGTTGAAACGATGAATACGGTTTTTTACATGGGCTGTTAATGATAAAAGAACCTCATAATCCGCTTTGCGTTCCCTTAATACAACGTTGGATGGCCATTAATAAAAACTTAGTTTGTGCGAGGGGGGGGGGGGGGAGTAATATTGATATAAGAATGCATTATTTCTCCTGTGGTGTGATAAGAAAGAATACATTCAGTTTTGTGTCAAAGCTAGTTATTTAAAATACAAGTTCTGAATGCTATCCGTTTAGGAAAGCGATTCCACAACTTTCGGACCTAACACATAGATGATATCTAATCCGCTACTCTAAATCACCATCACAACCATACTTGAATAGCTCAGTTGGTTAGAGCGCCGGGCTAGTTATATACGGAGGTTGCCGGTTCAAATCCGCCAAGTGTACATGTTGTTTTTTAAAACTTGGTTTGCGCTGGCTATCTCCCAGGGAAAATTAATAAATTCACCTCTTGTCTACCTCTACCTTACCTGAGAACTAAGTAGGTTTAACATTTCACAATTCGCATACAGTTTGTCACTATTCAAACTGTGATTTTTGCATGACAACATTCAAAGCGAACTTAAAAACACAATGCGTTTATGTCCTATGATAGTACATCACACCGTAATGGCTTGCAATAAATAAAATATTAATGCATATTCTTTGGAACAAATAAGGTGGGTGACCCTATCATGTCCTATTTTAACAGTTTTCTTCTCCCTCACTCATGGAATTAATAGGACCAAAAAAATCTTATTACCAATTTGGAGTTAAATTTTGTGTACTAAATAGCCCAGAGGACAGTGTTTTGTGGTTAATTAATTTTGTTTGTCCCCAGTAGGAGACTCTAGAACATCAAAGGGAGACATTTTCCGGCCCCTTTATTTTCTCTGGTGGGAATTTTGGGATTTCTTGCTTCCATCGCCTACACGAAACTTGCCTTTACGTAACCATAGTCTTTTAACTCAGAAATAATAGGTGTCGGTGTGTATTATTTTTGATTTACGGTTGTGCCAATGTGAACTGGTTCTTTTTGTATTATGCATGGTTTTTAATTCAAACTAGGTGAAGCTTTGGACCGTTGGAGTCGTGGTCTCTAATTTTTAAGGTGCAGAGATCATTTTGAATGGATTCCTGCATGTATCCTCATGTCGTAATGTAATATCCACAACTCTCTCGTAGCGCCTTTGAAAATTCCTTTTAATCTATCTCTTTGAAGCTAAAGTACCATCAATTTTGGATTTCCGTTTACAACAACCATAATAGCGCAACGATTATTGTTATATTATTATATGAACGAATGGTTTATAAGAGTTGTGAGATCGTTATGTCTGGCACGCTCCACGTATCAATTCATGGCGAGTTTCATGCGCTGTATATCGGGTTTACCTACGCCCGCTATATGTCGAGTTTAGAGCGCTGCCTATCCAGTTTGGAACTCTATGTGCCGAGTTTTTCAGGTAAATGCTGGTCCAGAATAAATCATGTCCAGAAGAATATGCCGATTTTTAAAAATGCTGGACATGATTTTTTTTTCAACATGTGCAAAAACTGGACATGAATTTTTTCTCAACAGGAGCAAACTCGACAGATTTTTTCTCAACATGAAGCAAACTCGCACATGGAGTTTTTTTTCTCAACATGATCAAACTCGACAATGATTTTTTTTTACACATCACCAAAAAATCATTTTCGAGTTTTCCTCATGTTGAAAAAAAAACCCCTCATTTCCGAGATTGAAACTGACATGATTTTACGTCAAACTCACCATAGAGAGAGCAAACTCGATGTATAGAAGGGCAAACTTGACATATAGCCGCTGTAAACTCGACAGATAACGCTGCACACCCGAACATAATGGCGAGGAAAACTCGATCACGAGCGCGTGAACTGGACAGGCGCGGGAAAACTCGCCATGATTTGATAGTGGAGCGTGCCATAGTAAATGCTGTATGGAGTGCTACATGGTGCCCTGAGCGAAAATGAGATGGGGATCTTGAGAAGGACAGAGAGAGCAATGAATGAGAGGGGAATGTGTGGTGTGAAGTGTGAATGGATAGGGAAAAAACTGAGGACTTGATGCAGATGTTGTGTTGGCGAAGGCGAATAGTACGTTGGTAGGGCACGTACTGTGAAGGACAGCATGTGTTAAGAAGGCCTTTTAAATTCGAAATTTGGTCCGTTTCAGGATGAGGGGGGCGACCAAAAACCACATTGCAGAACAAGTGTGAGGAGGAGAGGAGCGGGTTGGTTAAGGGATGGAGTATGCATTGAATCGAGAGAAGTGTAAGGAGGGAGTAAGGGCCGATTGCTACGAGCGTGAGGTAAATCCGGTCACCCCCCCGTTTTAACGGGGACAAAACCGGATTTGAAAACTTTTAGATTACTACTACTACTACTATACATTACTTGTGATGATTGAAACTGCAAATTACTGGTGTAAATAACAACGGATTCTACCAGCATGTGAAAACCATTATGACTCTATCTTGTCGATTACGTTAGATACCAGTGGGTTATCGAAATAGAATGGTTTTAAAAAGGCCCTCATAGGTGTCTCGGTATTCATGCCACCAAACATATTAAACGTACACTTGCAGGGTTCATCCTATGGCAAAAAACCAACGCCAGAAATTCTGTGGTCTTTTCTCTCCGACTACACAAACATGCAGCTGAACTTGAAATGATGTACTGGAAAGGGGGAAAAATCAGACATTTCTACTGTTTTAAGAGTTATGAAGTCGGTATTATATTTATATTTTAATAATAAAATGCCCTTGGTTCAAAATTCCTGGACCATATTTTATGTTCTAATTTTAAAAATGTGCTGTAGTTACCTCTATCAATCAGAAATATCTCAAATTTTGCATGGAAATGTTATTAATCTCATGACGTACATGTAGGTAGTGTACTAAAAACTTTAAGAAGTTAATATTCAGCTTTACACAGCATACAATAAGTTTTCATCAACATATATACTTTTACAGGGTGTGAGTTGAATGTTTGGAATACAGGGTGACTACAGTGTGCTATGTTTGTTTTTACCACTTTGTATGACGCATTGGACGTAAGGGTGATGTCAGGTCGCAGGAATTCTGCCTATCAAGTTAAGTCATTATTGTTTGAGTCAGTGTACCTAGTGGTCTTACCGAATAATGCTACAAAACGTGGAGGCGATTTGTACAGAGCTGGATATAGGGAAACTGGACGCAGTCAGGTACTGAGATTGCTATTGTTACTAGGCATTAGTGGTCCATTGTGTCCAGCAACGTGTATGCAAAACTATTGTAACTGACAAACAACAAATGACAAACAAACACACTCACGTGTTTCAATCAAAAATAGCTGTTGTGGAATTAAAACAGCCGATCGGTTCTTAACTAGTACCAGATTCGGGTTTGCTTCCTGCCCGGGCATTTGTTAAACCTCCACATTACATGGCATAAAGTTGGCGCTTGAGTTGTGAAAATTGCAGCAGCTCTTCTTCATTGCGGCCATTTTTCCTGTCAAAGGTATATGAAGGCTTGTCAAAGGCATATGTAATGCTTTTCCACTTTCGGCATATTGGGGTAGTTCGAATACATTTTTTTCATCGGTGCAATAACGTTGAGAATCGGTCCAAAATTGAAATTAGGGCCGATATGGCGTATAATATGCTGATGATGTTGATGAAACATCGTTAAGGACCATTTTCTCGTACGTTCATGTAGTTTTGCCGCTTCAAAGCGGACAAAGCACAGCCTCCGTTCAGACACCACTGCACATTAATAGTTCATCCATATCCGTCTCTGATACACATTACACCTGATCGTGCTAGGACGAGGAAGTACAAACAGCGCAGTTATGTTTTGGGATCATCGTCTATTCATAGATGATGCCATTGTTAATCTCTGAATAATGATCCACAACATGCCATGTGTCGCTCTTAAAATTTGTTGTAGAAAGTGAAGCTTTTTACAACACAGCATTGAAGATCGCACTGCCAAGTAAAACCCTTAGCACTCCGATTGAGATGGAAACATAGTAGGTAGTAGTATATATGAATAGAGGGTGCATGGCAAGTGACAAAAACATGTTTTTCACATGGACCTAATTTCCGTTGGCATGCCAAGAGATTAAAAATGATGGTTACATAATTTGCATATAGTTCAGGAGGAATTGTGGGACAGGGGGGAAATGAGTACCAAAGAGGTTGTATATAGAGAGGCAAAACGTTACGTAACCTTTAGAAATCACCGTCTCGCATGTTTGCCGACCACAAATGAAAACGTAGGAAGTACCAACAATAGAAAGCAATGGTGCTCCGCTTTCTTCCACATAATGTGGATGCCGCTTTGCATATACACTAATCGGTTGTGATCAATAATGTATGTGTTAGAGGTGGCCAGGTGTAATATAGTGTACCTGGATCATCTGTGCTCAGATACTCTTTTTTCTCAGTATGCAAAGCACGTTAGTGAAAAAGATTTTGTATTCATTGAGGCGGTTTATTTAAATCAAGACACTGACGTGTCATTTCATTCGTTGTGTGGCCATGGGTAGGACAAAAATTTTAACCACCAAATAGCACCCCAACATCCAACAACTGATTTGGCGGATGTTTGTATCGAATGACATTATGGTGTATACAAGCACCCAAACTAATAATTATTCAGTGCATATTCAAAAATGTCAGCGCCCAGCACGACGACTGGTTTTGAATGGGCTACACCCCTAGTGGAGTACAGACTTCTATTGATGAGTTTTGTCAATGATGACCTAAGCTAAATAATTTCGGGGGGTTTGCACAAAATTTCGTGCAGTGGCCTTTTCTACAAATCAATATGGCCGCTATCAGTCTCAAATTCTATCAACATGGCCATAATTTTATGCACTTCACTAGATCCAGGTTTTTAAAGCACGAGGAATCTTTTGGACCGGTTATGGACGTATTGATCACAAACATTACCATCAAATCCAAATGGACCTATAAAAACCCAATATGCCCTTGAACTTATTCAAGTTAAGTTGACCATAAATCATTAAGGTATTTGTGATAGAGGCTTAATTCTGCGCTCTATACCAGTAGGAACTCAATGGACAATTTCAAGTGTGGTAACATGCTTACCAATCAAGATGGAAGCCCCAATATGGCTGCCTTTTAAGATCGTTTTGTGAAAACCTACGAAATGTCATTATAGTCAGGTTATATTATATATGGCCGTATTTGAAATTTTTAAGGTGTTGTTCAAAAACAAATATACAGATAAGAGTTATTAATGCTCAAAGACATACATCTCATACTTTATTTAAATTTAAGAATCATTTGGGTGTTTTTAACTAAATACAATACAGATCTATCGTAATTATTAGTTTAAAGAAGGTAAAAAGGCAGGCACATTGGACCCCCCATCTTAAAACATTTTTGCAGCTTAAAGAACAGAACTTCCAGATAAGAATGTCAAATGGTTCAAAGTACTTATCCATACCTTAATTTATACCTTATAATAATAATTAGTTGATGTTTGTAATACATAAATAACTTATAATGTAGGTTTTATACTTTTTAAAGCGGCTGTTATTCGCTGCCATCTTGAATTTGAAAATGTCCATTACAGAGAAATGCCAAAGAAGGGTTTCTAGTGACTCAAATACATGTTTCATACATTATTATATTTATTACATATTGGCTTAAAAAAAATACAGCAAAATACATTAGTATGCAAGGCATAAATAAGAGTGAGACAGAGGATTAAAACCACTGACCAAGTGGGCTAGCCAGGAGGAATCAGGAAGCAACGAATCACTATCACCCAAAAGGGTGTGACCCCCCTCCAACCCACTGAGACAATAAAACTTTAAAAAATATTATTGCACAAGTATTAATAGAATACATAAATATAAATACAATTACAAAAAATATTTAAAGTCCAGCTCTAGCTCTTCAATGCACATTTGAAACAGATAATTTTTGAGGTGGTACTTGAAAGAATTCATGTTTGGTTAAAGAAATTGATCCGACAGGATTGGACGCTCAGCCCAAAGGCGAGGAAAATGAAAATTTGCAATATGGTGTATTATAGCTGTCAGTTTTGAACGGTATAATACGGTCATTAAAAAGAAGGTGGTCGCTGAGGGACGGAACATTGACAGCAGTTGCCAAAACAAAAGACAGCGGATTTAAAATACATTGCAAGCAAAAACAAATGACAAATATTTTCTTCTGCTAGACAAAGCCGTGAGTTTGAACTGAATTTAACGATCCCTGTAAGATTGGTCCCCCCTTATTGACCCAGAATAAATCTTGTAGCACGCCCTCTGAATAAGTTCCAAATTATAATAGATTTTTGCGTACACACCAAACTGTGGGGAACAAAAAATCCATAATGGGTGTGTAAAACAAGTGAACGATACAAAGTTAAGCAGGATTTGGGGGTTTTGTTTCCAAACAACAGTTCTAAGAAAACCAATTAGTTTGTTGCACTTTTTGTTACCATTGGATACATGTTTCGTTCCAGGTTAGATTCGGATGATACCTGAACCCAGAGGGAGACATAGGCTGGAGGCTTCTAACAGCTGTGTATTTGAAACAAAATAAAACTGGTATTGGTTTGGA